>JASTWF010000141.1:178881-186381 GCA_030390025.1 Squalus acanthias | reverse complement strand
GAGAGCACGGTCCCAGATACCAACAACACAACCCTAGAGAGAGAGAGAGCACGGTCCCAGATACCAACAACCCAACCCTACAGAGAGAGAGAGCACGGTCCCAGATACCAACAACACAACCCTAGAGAGAGAGAGAGCACGGTCCCAGATACCAACAACACAACCCTAGAGAGAGAGAGAGAGAGAGAGAGAGAGAGCACGGTCCCAGATACCAACAACACAACCCGAGAGAGAGAGAGAGAGAGAGAGAGAGCACGGTCCCAGATACCAACAACACAACCCAAGAGAGAGAGAGAGCACGGTCCCAGATACCAACAACCCAACCCTACAGAGAGAGAGCACGGTCCCAGATACCAACAACACAACCCTACAGAGAGAGAGAGCACGGTCCCAGATACCAACAACACAACCCTACAGAGAGAGAGAGCACGGTCCCAGATACCAACAACACAACCCTACAGAGAGAGAGAGCACGGTCCCAGATACCAACACAACCCTACAGAGAGAGAGAGAGAGCACGGTCCCAGATACCAACAACCCAACCCTACAGATAGAGAGAGCACAGTCCCAGATACCAACAACACAACCCTACAGAGAGAGAGAGAGCACGGTCCCAGATACCAACAACACAACCCTACAGAGAGAGAGAGCACGGTCACAGAAACCAACAACACAACCCTACAGAGAGAGAGAGAGCACGGTCCCAGATACCAACACAACCCTACAGAGAGAGAGAGAGAGCACGGTCCCAGATACCAACAACACAACCCTACAGAGAGAGAGAGCACGGTCCCAGATACCAACAACACAACCCTACAGAGAGAGAGAGAGCACGGTCCCAGATACCAACAACACAACCCTACAGAGAGAGAGAGCACGGTCACAGAAACCAACAACACAACCCTACAGAGAGAGAGAGCACGGTCCCAGATACCAACACAACCCTACAGAGAGAGAGAGCACGGTCCCAGATACCAACACAACCCTACAGAGAGAGAGAGCACGGTCCCAGATACCAACACAACCCTACAGAGAGAGAGAGAGAGCACGGTCCCAGATACCAACAACACAACCCTACAGAGAGAGAGAGCACGGTCCCAGATACCAACACACAACCCTACAGAGAGATAGAGAGAGCACGGTCCCAGATACCAACAACAAACAGAGTCACAGCATGCTGCCATTGTCTCGAAGAGATGGTTCTAGGTACAGTTCCTGGACCTTCTCAGTTGGTGTCTGAGCAGTTTGATTGACTCTGCAGGTCTCTCTCTCATTTTGATTCCCAACGCTTGCGAATGATTTGTTTTCCATCAGATATTCAAGGCGAGGCCAGGCTTTTAAAAGGGAGACTTTTCAGCCAGCTCCTCAGCCTCCTTCAGCCAGTGTCAGAAGCACATGGCGCAGAATAAGAGACTCCACATACTTAGCAATTACAGCTCAATGCAAATGTAACACCCCTATTTAAGAAAGGAGGGAGACAGAAAGCAGGAAACTATTGACCAGTTAGCCTAACATCTGTCGTTGGGAAAATGCTGGAGTCCTTCATTAAGGAAGCAGTAGCAGGGCATTTGGAAAATCATAATACAGTCAAGCAGAGTCAGCATGGTTTTATGAAAGGGAAATCATGTTTGACAAATTTGCTGGAGTTCTTTGAGGAGGTAACAAGCAGGGTGGATAAAGATGAACCAGTGGATGTGGTGTATTTGGATTTCCAGAAGGCATTCGATAAGGTGCCACATAAAAAGTTACTGCATAAGATAAGAGCTCACGCAATTGGGGATAATATATTAGCATGGATAGAGAATTGGCTAACTAACAGGAAACAGAGTCAGGATAAATGGGTCATTTTCCGGTTGGGAAACGGTAACTAGTGGAGTGCCACAGGGATCGGTGCTGGGGCCTCAACTATTTACAATCTACATTAATGACTTGGATGAAGGGACCGAGTGTACTGTAGCCAGGTTTGCGGATGATACAAAGATGGGTGGGAAAGCAAGTTGTGCAGAGGACACAGAATCTGCAAAGGGATATAGACAGACTAAGTGAGTGGGCAAACATTTGGCAGATGGAGTATAATGTGGGAAAGTATTAGGTTATACACTTTGGCAGGAAAAATAAAAAAAGCAAATTATTTAAATGGAGAGAGATTACAAACTGCTATAGTTCAGAGGGGCCTGGGGGTCCTTGTGCATGAAACACAAAAAGTTAGCATGCAGGTACAGCAAGTAATCAAAAAGGCAAATGGAATGTTGGCCTTTATTTCAAGGGGGTTGGAGTATAAAAGCAGGGAAGTCCTGCTACAACTGTACAGGGTATTGGTGAGACCACACCTTGAGTACTGCGTACAGTTTTGGTCTCCTTATTTAAGGAGGGATATACTTACATTGGAGGCAGTTCAGAGACGATTCACTAGGTTAATTCCAGAGATGAGGGGGTTGACTTATGAAGAAAGGTTGAGCAGGTTGGGCCTATACTCATTGGAATTTAGAAGAATGAGAGGTGATCTTATTGAAATATATAAGATACTGAGGGGGCTCGACAAGGTAGATGCAGAGCGAATGTTTCCCCTCGTGGGGAAATCTAGAACTTGGGGGGCATAGTTTCAGAATAAAGGGTCGCCCTTTTAGAACGGAGATGAGGAGGAATTTCTTCTCTCAGAGGGTCGTAAATCTGTGGAATTCTCTGCCCCAGCGAGCCGTGGAGGCTGGGTCATTAAATACATTTAAGGTGGAGATAGACAGATTTTTGCAAGATAAGGGAGTGAAGGGTTATGGGGAGCGGGCGGGGAAGTGGCTTTGAGCCCAAGATCAGCCATGATCTTATTGAATGGCGGAGCAGGCTCGAGGGGCCAAGTGGCCTATTCCTGCTCCTATTTATGTTGGCCCAAATATTCATCCCGGTGCGCGAGAGTACGCACTGCGTACTCTCGTGTCTTCCCTCTGCAATTGCCGGTTTTCTGCATGCCCTGCGCATGCGCTGAAAACCGGCAATTGCTCTTTTGAAAAGGGGGCGGTTCCTCGGTGCATCGCGTGCGCGCTACAGGCTGCGCGCACGCTGTGCACTTCATGCTTTGGACGCGCAGGTAAGTACTGAAGATTTTAGAAATGTAAAAAGGAGGAGTAAGACCCACTTTTAACAAGGTAAGTAGTGAATTAAGTATTTTTTTTTTTTACAGGTATATCTTTTTTAGAGACTTTAAAGACAGGTAAGTTTATTTTTATAACTTTTTAAAAGATTTTAAATTTTTTCAAAAATTTAATTTTTTATTTAAAATGGTTAATTTATTTAACCATACTTATTTTATTAATGTGATGGTTTTTTTTTTAAATTTAATTGAGGTTTAGCTGTTATTTTGGGGGGGGGGTAAGATTCATAGATTTCACAGCCGTGCTGTGAAACTTATGAATGGAAGATGGTGTGCTGCCATTGGCTCTAACTGAGTCACGTGATCCCACAGCTCGCACGAATTCACTACGCCGGTGGGATACGCAAGCCCAGCACAGCTGATGTCTGGAACATCAAGTTCGTGCGAGCTGGATCTGAAAAAGCACAAGCGAGGTGAGAGATCGCGGGGAAGGCTTACCCCCGCGGGAACAGAGCGAGATCAATTTCTGGGCCATTGTGTTCCTATGCAGAAAGGTGCAACATTGCACTGCCCGGCGGACACGGTTGAAACAGGGCACTGTGCCACAGAGAACCCAGTAAAACGTTTTCATAGAGTTTTACAGCAGAGACAGACCATTGGGCCCAACTGGTCTGTGCCGGTGTTTCTGCTCCACACCAGCCTCCTCCCACCCCTCTTCATCTCACCCCATCACCATATCCTTCGATTCCTTTCTCCCTCATGTGTTTATCCAGCTTCCCCTCAAAGGCATCTGTGCTATTCGCCTCAACCACTCCCTGTGGTAGCGAGTTCCACATTCTCTCAATTCCCCGCGTGGTGAATTCTTGGGCTTGGTTCCATTTCCAGGGGAGTTGCCGAGGAGAGGCATCAGGAACGTGAGTCATCCTCAGCTCGTCCAGCCTCGAAGAGCTGGCTGGGAATGGGTCACCCAAGCCGAGTCCCATTGGGGGGCAGGCTGGGGGATTGTGACTCACTGCAGACCAGGCTCACCATGGGGAGATACTCGCCTCTGAACGGCGTCCTACAAGACATGGGAAACATGTCTGGAAGCCTCGGAGATAATCTCATTCACTGCTCAGAATCCATACTCTGATGGGACAGAAAGCAACTGTAGAATCCCACAGCACAGGAGGAGGCCATTCGGCCCATCGTGCCTGTGCCGGCTCTTTGAAAGAGCTCTCCAATTAGTCCCACTCCCCCCTGCTCTTTCTCCACAGCCCTGCAAATTTTTCCTTTTCAAGTATTTATCCAATTCCCTTTTGAAAGTTACTATTGAATCTGCTTCCACCACCCTTTCAGGCAGCGCGTTCCAGATCACAACAACTCGTTGCGTAAATAAAATTCTCCTCATCTCCCCCCTCTGGTTCTTTTGCCAATTATCTTCAATCTGTGTCCTCTGGTTACCGACCCTCCTGCCACTGGAAACAGTTTCTCCCCATCTCCCCTCACGATTTTGAACGCCTCTATTAAATCTCCCCTTAACCTTCTCTGCTCCAAGGAGAACAATCCCAGCTTCTCCAGTCTCTCCATCTAACTGAAGTCCCTCATCCCTGGGACCATTCTGATAAATCTCCTCTTAACCTTCTCTGCTCTAAGGAGAACAATCCCAGCTTCTCCACGTTACTGAAGTCCCTCATCCCTGGGACCATTCTGATAAATCTCCTCTTAACCTTCTCTGCACTAAGGAGAACAATCCCAGCTTCTCCACCTAACTGAAGTCCCTCATCCCTGGTACCATTCTGGTCAATCTCCTCCGCACCCTCTCCAAGGCCTTGACATCCTTCCTAAAGTGTGGCGCCCAGAATTGGCCACAATACTCCAGCTGGGGTTTTTATAAAGGGTTTAGCATAACTTCCTTGCTCTTGTAACTCTGTGCCACTGTTTTCTAAAGCCCAGGTTTGCTGGTACCTCTCCTCTTCTCCCTCCAGCATCTTCCTGTAGGCGTTGATCTCCATGTCCAAGGCCAGTTTGACGTCGAGCAGCTCCTGGTACTCGTCCAGCTGGATCTGCATGCGACGCTGCATGTCAGCCATCTCGCGGTCCTTGTCGCTCAGCAGACGCCGACACGAGTCGCGCTCGCGCTGCAGGGCCGCCTCCAGCTCCTGGATCTTGCTCTCCTTGGCCGCGATCTACAGCAGGTGCAAAAAATCCAGATTTTAATGACCTGCCAGACCAGAGTGTGTGTTTCTACAGAGAATCGGAGAACGATACAGCTCAGGAGGCCGCCATTCGGCCCATCGCGCCTGTGCCGGCTCTTTGAAAGAGCTCTCCAATTAGTCCCACTCCCCCCTGCTCTTTCCCCACAGCCCTGTGAATTTTTCCCCTTCAAGTATGACATGAATCTTGTCATTCATGTGGAAATTACTTATGAAATAATACTGAGCGGCCTGCTGGTGGCGCTGTCCAGGGAGAGTATAAATACTCGGGCATGGGCCCAGCTTGCTCAGGACATTCATTAACAGGAACTAGTGAAGGACACAACAAGATCTCCATGTTGAAAAACAGTTGATTAAAGCTTTGTTTAACGCTTAGACCAAGTGCCTAGTAGTTTTCTTATGTCAAAGTATTTATCCAATTCCCTTTTGAATCTGCTTCCACCGCCCTTTCAGGCAGCGCATTCCAGATCACAACAACTCCCTGCGTTAAAAAACATTCTCATCTCCCCCTCCGGTTCTTTTGCCAATCACCTTAAATCTGTGTCCTCTGGTTACCGACCCTCCTGGAAACAGTTTCTCCTTATTTACTCCATCAAAACCCTTCATGATTTTGAACGCCTCGATTAAATCTCCCCTGAACCTTCTCTGCTCCAAGGAAAACAATCCCAGCTTCTCCACATTACTGAAGTCCCTCAACCCTGGGACCATTCTGGCCAATCTCTCCCTCGTGTGTTTATCCAGCTTCCCTTTAAATGCATCTGTGCTATTCGCCTCAAGCACTCCCTGGGTGAAGAAGTTTCTCCCGAGAGAGAGAGAGAGAGAGAGAGAGAAAAAGAGAGAGAGAGAAAAAGAGAGAGAGAGAAAAAAGAGAGAGAGAGAAAAAAGAGAGAGAGAGAAAAGAGAGAGAGAGAGAAAAGAGAGAGAGAGAAAAAGAGAGGGATCCTGTCTGATTCTCGCCGTGTCCTCCTTCTGTTTCTCTCTTATTTCTGATTCAACCTTCCCTCAGGAACAGCAATTAGACTATAATTTAGCTTGGAAATGTAGGAAGACGGGAACAGGAGGAGGCCATTCAGCCCTTCGAACCTGTTCCGCCATTCAAACAGAGCATGGCTGATCTCCATCTCAACTCCACCCACCCGCCTTGGTTCCGTAACCCTCAATACCCTTGCCTACAATTAGCCTTCCCGTTAGCTCAGCACGTGCTAAACTCGGCTTTCTTAAAGGCGCAGTCATCATTCCCATCGTCGGTGCTGCTGGTGAAGAAGCGAATGAGTGTTATTCCGAGCCTCACCTGGTTCTGCAGTTGCTTCAGCTGCGACGACAGCGTCTCCAGTCGTAGCCGAGTCGACGTCAGTTCCTCGTGGGCCGCACCAATCAGGTTGCTGTTTCTCTCGGCCGAGAGCTTGGCGTTCTCCAACTGCGTGGGAAACAGTAATATCACGTTACCCCAAGTGAGATCGGAGCCTTTGGTATCAAGCGCAACTCCGCCTTGCGAAGAGGAGGAGGAGAGCCGCGCCCCGGACTCTGCATTTGCAATTGCTCTCCGAGTGACCTTCGGAGTTACAATTACCTGCATGTGCCCATCGACACCACTGAATCACAGGGAGGAATGGGCCAGTGGTCTTGAAGGGACAAGGCAGGCTAGTAGCTAATGTAGCCCAGATCCCAGACTGTCTGAGGGCCACTGGTAGTGTTGTTAGAACCTGTGGGCGAGGAGGAGGAGGCCATTCAGCCCCTCGAGCCTGTTCCGCCATTCAATGAGATCATGGCTGATCTGTGACCAAACTCCATCTACCCGTCTTGGCTCCATATCCCTCAATACCGTTGGCTGGCAAAGATTTATCAATCTCAGGTTTTTAAAATTAATAACTGAACGAGCATCTGCTGACTTTTTGAGAGCGGGTTCCTCACTTCCTACCACCCTTTGTGTGAAGAAGGATTTCCTAACTTCTCTCCTGAATGGCCTGGCTCTGATTTTAAGGTTTTTTCCCCGTAAGAGTCATAACGGCACAGAAGGAGGCTATTCGGCCCATCGAGTCCGTGCCGGCTCTCTGTAGAGCAATCCAGTCAGTCCCATTCCCCCGCTCTATCCCCGTAGCCCTGCAAGTTTATTTCCCTCAAGTGCCTATCCAGTCTCCCCTTGAAAACATTGAGTGTCTCCGCTTCCACCACTTCCGTCGGCAGCGAGTTCCAGGTCCTCACCACTCGCTGCGTAAAAAA
>JASTWF010000141.1:156151-178381 GCA_030390025.1 Squalus acanthias | reverse complement strand
CCTTACACTAAACCCTAACCCTAACCCTAACCCTAACCCTAACCCTAACCCTAACCCTAACCCTAACCCTAACCCTAACCCTAACCCTAACCCTAACCCTAACCCTAACCCTAACCCTAACCCTAACCCTAACCCTAACCCTAACCCTAACCCTAACCCTAACCCTAACCCTAACCCTAACCCTAACCCTAACCCTAACCCTAACCCTAACCCTAACCCTAACCCTAACCCTAACCCTAACCCTAACCCTAACCCTAACCCTAACCCTAACCCTAACCCTAACCCTAACCCTAACCCTAACCCTAACCCTAACCCTAACCCTAACCCTAACCCTAACCCTAACCCTAACCCTAACCCTAACCCTAACCCTAACCCTAACCCTAACCCTAACCCTAACCCTAACCCTAACCCTAACCCTAACCCTAACCCTAACCCTAACCCTAACCCTAACCCTAACCCTAACCCTAACCCTAACCCTAACCCTAACCCTAACCCTAACCCTAACCCTAACCCTAACCCTAACCCTAACCCTAACCCTAACCCTAACCCTAACCCTAACCCTAACCCTAACCCTAACCCTAACCCTAACCCTAACCCTAACCCTAACCCTAACCCTAACCCTAACCCTAACCCTAACCCTAACCCTAACCCTAACCCTAACCCTAACCCTAACCCTAACCCTAACCCTAACCCTAACCCTAACCCTAACCCTAACCCTAACCCTAACCCTAACCCTAACCCTAACCCTAACCCTAACCCTAACCCTAACCCTAACCCTAACCCTAACCCTAACCCTAACCCTAACCCTAACCCTAACCCTAACCCTAACCCTAACCCTAACCCTAACCCTAACCCTAACCCTAACCCTAACCCTAACCCTAACCCTAACCCTAACCCTAACCCTAACCCTAACCCTAACCCTAACCCTAACCCTAACCCTAACCCTAACCCTAACCCTAACCCTAACCCTAACCCTAACCCTAACCCTAACCCTAACCCTAACCCTAACCCTAACCCTAACCCTAACCCTAACCCTAACCCTAACCCTAACCCTAACCCTAACCCTAACCCTAACCCTAACCCTAACCCTAACCCTAACCCTAACCCTAACCCTAACCCTAACCCTAACCCTAACCCTAACCCTAACCCTAACCCTAACCCTAACCCTAACCCTAACCCTAACCCTAACCCTAACCCTAACCCTAACCCTAACCCTAACCCTAACCCTAACCCTAACCCTAACCCTAACCCTAACCCTAACCCTAACCCTAACCCTAACCCTAACCCTAACCCTAACCCTAACCCTAACCCTAACCCTAACCCTAACCCTAACCCTAACCCTAACCCTAACCCTAACCCTAACCCTAACCCTAACCCTAACCCTAACCCTAACCCTAACCCTAACCCTAACCCTAACCCTAACCCTAACCCTAACCCTAACCCTAACCCTAACCCTAACCCTAACCCTAACCCTAACCCTAACCCTAACCCTAACCCTAACCCTAACCCTAACCCTAACCCTAACCCTAACCCTAACCCTAACCCTAACCCTAACCCTAACCCTAACCCTAACCCTAACCCTAACCCTAACCCTAACCCTAACCCTAACCCTAACCCTAACCCTAACCCTAACCCTAACCCTAACCCTAACCCTAACCCTAACCCTAACCCTAACCCTAACCCTAACCCTAACCCTAACCCTAACCCTAACCCTAACCCTAACCCTAACCCTAACCCTAACCCTAACCCTAACCCTAACCCTAACCCTAACCCTAACCCTAACCCTAACCCTAACCCTAACCCTAACCCTAACCCTAACCCTAACCCTAACCCTAACCCTAACCCTAACCCTAACCCTAACCCTAACCCTAACCCTAACCCTAACCCTAACCCTAACCCTAACCCTAACCCTAACCCTAACCCTAACCCTAACCCTAACCCTAACCCTAACCCTAACCCTAACCCTAACCCTAACCCTAACCCTAACCCTAACCCTAACCCTAACCCTAACCCTAACCCTAACCCTAACCCTAACCCTAACCCTAACCCTAACCCTAACCCTAACCCTAACCCTAACCCTAACCCTAACCCTAACCCTAACCCTAACCCTAACCCTAACCCTAACCCTAACCCTAACCCTAACCCTAACCCTAACCCTAACCCTAACCCTAACCCTAACCCTAACCCTAACCCTAACCCTAACCCTAACCCTAACCCTAACCCTAACCCTAACCCTAACCCTAACCCTAACCCTAACCCTAACCCTAACCCTAACCCTAACCCTAACCCTAACCCTAACCCTAACCCTAACCCTAACCCTAACCCTAACCCTAACCCTAACCCTAACCCTAACCCTAACCCTAACCCTAACCCTAACCCTAACCCTAACCCTAACCCTAACCCTAACCCTAACCCTAACCCTAACCCTAACCCTAACCCTAACCCTAACCCTAACCCTAACCCTAACCCTAACCCTAACCCTAACCCTAACCCTAACCCTAACCCTAACCCTAACCCTAACCCTAACCCTAACCCTAACCCTAACCCTAACCCTAACCCTAACCCTAACCCTAACCCTAACCCTAACCCTAACCCTAACCCTAACCCTAACCCTAACCCTAACCCTAACCCTAACCCTAACCCTAACCCTAACCCTAACCCTAACCCTAACCCTAACCCTAACCCTAACCCTAACCCTAACCCTAACCCTAACCCTAACCCTAACCCTAACCCTAACCCTAACCCTAACCCTAACCCTAACCCTAACCCTAACCCTAACCCTAACCCTAACCCTAACCCTAACCCTAACCCTAACCCTAACCCTAACCCTAACCCTAACCCTAACCCTAACCCTAACCCTAACCCTAACCCTAACCCTAACCCTAACCCTAACCCTAACCCTAACCCTAACCCTAACCCTAACCCTAACCCTAACCCTAACCCTAACCCTAACCCTAACCCTAACCCTAACCCTAACCCTAACCCTAACCCTAACCCTAACCCTAACCCTAACCCTAACCCTAACCCTAACCCTAACCCTAACCCTAACCCTAACCCTAACCCTAACCCTAACCCTAACCCTAACCCTAACCCTAACCCTAACCCTAACCCTAACCCTAACCCTAACCCTAACCCTAACCCTAACCCTAACCCTAACCCTAACCCTAACCCTAACCCTAACCCTAACCCTAACCCTAACCCTAACCCTAACCCTAACCCTAACCCTAACCCTAACCCTAACCCTAACCCTAACCCTAACCCTAACCCTAACCCTAACCCTAACCCTAACCCTAACCCTAACCCTAACCCTAACCCTAACCCTAACCCTAACCCTAACCCTAACCCTAACCCTAACCCTAACCCTAACCCTAACCCTAACCCTAACCCTAACCCTAACCCTAACCCTAACCCTAACCCTAACCCTAACCCTAACCCTAACCCTAACCCTAACCCTAACCCTAACCCTAACCCTAACCCTAACCCTAACCCTAACCCTAACCCTAACCCTAACCCTAACCCTAACCCTAACCCTAACCCTAACCCTAACCCTAACCCTAACCCTAACCCTAACCCTAACCCTAACCCTAACCCTAACCCTAACCCTAACCCTAACCCTAACCCTAACCCTAACCCTAACCCTAACCCTAACCCTAACCCTAACCCTAACCCTAACCCTAACCCTAACCCTAACCCTAACCCTAACCCTAACCCTAACCCTAACCCTAACCCTAACCCTAACCCTAACCCTAACCCTAACCCTAACCCTAACCCTAACCCTAACCCTAACCCTAACCCTAACCCTAACCCTAACCCTAACCCTAACCCTAACCCTAACCCTAACCCTAACCCTAACCCTAACCCTAACCCTAACCCTAACCCTAACCCTAACCCTAACCCTAACCCTAACCCTAACCCTAACCCTAACCCTAACCCTAACCCTAACCCTAACCCTAACCCTAACCCTAACCCTAACCCTAACCCTAACCCTAACCCTAACCCTAACCCTAACCCTAACCCTAACCCTAACCCTAACCCTAACCCTAACCCTAACCCTAACCCTAACCCTAACCCTAACCCTAACCCTAACCCTAACCCTAACCCTAACCCTAACCCTAACCCTAACCCTAACCCTAACCCTAACCCTAACCCTAACCCTAACCCTAACCCTAACCCTAACCCTAACCCTAACCCTAACCCTAACCCTAACCCTAACCCTAACCCTAACCCTAACCCTAACCCTAACCCTAACCCTAACCCTAACCCTAACCCTAACCCTAACCCTAACCCTAACCCTAACCCTAACCCTAACCCTAACCCTAACCCTAACCCTAACCCTAACCCTAACCCTAACCCTAACCCTAACCCTAACCCTAACCCTAACCCTAACCCTAACCCTAACCCTAACCCTAACCCTAACCCTAACCCTAACCCTAACCCTAACCCTAACCCTAACCCTAACCCTAACCCTAACCCTAACCCTAACCCTAACCCTAACCCTAACCCTAACCCTAACCCTAACCCTAACCCTAACCCTAACCCTAACCCTAACCCTAACCCTAACCCTAACCCTAACCCTAACCCTAACCCTAACCCTAACCCTAACCCTAACCCTAACCCTAACCCTAACCCTAACCCTAACCCTAACCCTAACCCTAACCCTAACCCTAACCCTAACCCTAACCCTAACCCTAACCCTAACCCTAACCCTAACCCTAACCCTAACCCTAACCCTAACCCTAACCCTAACCCTAACCCTAACCCTAACCCTAACCCTAACCCTAACCCTAACCCTAACCCTAACCCTAACCCTAACCCTAACCCTAACCCTAACCCTAACCCTAACCCTAACCCTAACCCTAACCCTAACCCTAACCCTAACCCTAACCCTAACCCTAACCCTAACCCTAACCCTAACCCTAACCCTAACCCTAACCCTAACCCTAACCCTAACCCTAACCCTAACCCTAACCCTAACCCTAACCCTAACCCTAACCCTAACCCTAACCCTAACCCTAACCCTAACCCTAACCCTAACCCTAACCCTAACCCTAACCCTAACCCTAACCCTAACCCTAACCCTAACCCTAACCCTAACCCTAACCCTAACCCTAACCCTAACCCTAACCCTAACCCTAACCCTAACCCTAACCCTAACCCTAACCCTAACCCTAACCCTAACCCTAACCCTAACCCTAACCCTAACCCTAACCCTAACCCTAACCCTAACCCTAACCCTAACCCTAACCCTAACCCTAACCCTAACCCTAACCCTAACCCTAACCCTAACCCTAACCCTAACCCTAACCCTAACCCTAACCCTAACCCTAACCCTAACCCTAACCCTAACCCTAACCCTAACCCTAACCCTAACCCTAACCCTAACCCTAACCCTAACCCTAACCCTAACCCTAACCCTAACCCTAACCCTAACCCTAACCCTAACCCTAACCCTAACCCTAACCCTAACCCTAACCCTAACCCTAACCCTAACCCTAACCCTAACCCTAACCCTAACCCTAACCCTAACCCTAACCCTAACCCTAACCCTAACCCTAACCCTAACCCTAACCCTAACCCTAACCCTAACCCTAACCCTAACCCTAACCCTAACCCTAACCCTAACCCTAACCCTAACCCTAACCCTAACCCTAACCCTAACCCTAACCCTAACCCTAACCCTAACCCTAACCCTAACCCTAACCCTAACCCTAACCCTAACCCTAACCCTAACCCTAACCCTAACCCTAACCCTAACCCTAACCCTAACCCTAACCCTAACCCTAACCCTAACCCTAACCCTAACCCTAACCCTAACCCTAACCCTAACCCTAACCCTAACCCTAACCCTAACCCTAACCCTAACCCTAACCCTAACCCTAACCCTAACCCTAACCCTAACCCTAACCCTAACCCTAACCCTAACCCTAACCCTAACCCTAACCCTAACCCTAACCCTAACCCTAACCCTAACCCTAACCCTAACCCTAACCCTAACCCTAACCCTAACCCTAACCCTAACCCTAACCCTAACCCTAACCCTAACCCTAACCCTAACCCTAACCCTAACCCTAACCCTAACCCTAACCCTAACCCTAACCCTAACCCTAACCCTAACCCTAACCCTAACCCTAACCCTAACCCTAACCCTAACCCTAACCCTAACCCTAACCCTAACCCTAACCCTAACCCTAACCCTAACCCTAACCCTAACCCTAACCCTAACCCTAACCCTAACCCTAACCCTAACCCTAACCCTAACCCTAACCCTAACCCTAACCCTAACCCTAACCCTAACCCTAACCCTAACCCTAACCCTAACCCTAACCCTAACCCTAACCCTAACCCTAACCCTAACCCTAACCCTAACCCTAACCCTAACCCTAACCCTAACCCTAACCCTAACCCTAACCCTAACCCTAACCCTAACCCTAACCCTAACCCTAACCCTAACCCTAACCCTAACCCTAACCCTAACCCTAACCCTAACCCTAACCCTAACCCTAACCCTAACCCTAACCCTAACCCTAACCCTAACCCTAACCCTAACCCTAACCCTAACCCTAACCCTAACCCTAACCCTAACCCTAACCCTAACCCTAACCCTAACCCTAACCCTAACCCTAACCCTAACCCTAACCCTAACCCTAACCCTAACCCTAACCCTAACCCTAACCCTAACCCTAACCCTAACCCTAACCCTAACCCTAACCCTAACCCTAACCCTAACCCTAACCCTAACCCTAACCCTAACCCTAACCCTAACCCTAACCCTAACCCTAACCCTAACCCTAACCCTAACCCTAACCCTAACCCTAACCCTAACCCTAACCCTAACCCTAACCCTAACCCTAACCCTAACCCTAACCCTAACCCTAACCCTAACCCTAACCCTAACCCTAACCCTAACCCTAACCCTAACCCTAACCCTAACCCTAACCCTAACCCTAACCCTAACCCTAACCCTAACCCTAACCCTAACCCTAACCCTAACCCTAACCCTAACCCTAACCCTAACCCTAACCCTAACCCTAACCCTAACCCTAACCCTAACCCTAACCCTAACCCTAACCCTAACCCTAACCCTAACCCTAACCCTAACCCTAACCCTAACCCTAACCCTAACCCTAACCCTAACCCTAACCCTAACCCTAACCCTAACCCTAACCCTAACCCTAACCCTAACCCTAACCCTAACCCTAACCCTAACCCTAACCCTAACCCTAACCCTAACCCTAACCCTAACCCTAACCCTAACCCTAACCCTAACCCTAACCCTAACCCTAACCCTAACCCTAACCCTAACCCTAACCCTAACCCTAACCCTAACCCTAACCCTAACCCTAACCCTAACCCTAACCCTAACCCTAACCCTAACCCTAACCCTAACCCTAACCCTAACCCTAACCCTAACCCTAACCCTAACCCTAACCCTAACCCTAACCCTAACCCTAACCCTAACCCTAACCCTAACCCTAACCCTAACCCTAACCCTAACCCTAACCCTAACCCTAACCCTAACCCTAACCCTAACCCTAACCCTAACCCTAACCCTAACCCTAACCCTAACCCTAACCCTAACCCTAACCCTAACCCTAACCCTAACCCTAACCCTAACCCTAACCCTAACCCTAACCCTAACCCTAACCCTAACCCTAACCCTAACCCTAACCCTAACCCTAACCCTAACCCTAACCCTAACCCTAACCCTAACCCTAACCCTAACCCTAACCCTAACCCTAACCCTAACCCTAACCCTAACCCTAACCCTAACCCTAACCCTAACCCTAACCCTAACCCTAACCCTAACCCTAACCCTAACCCTAACCCTAACCCTAACCCTAACCCTAACCCTAACCCTAACCCTAACCCTAACCCTAACCCTAACCCTAACCCTAACCCTAACCCTAACCCTAACCCTAACCCTAACCCTAACCCTAACCCTAACCCTAACCCTAACCCTAACCCTAACCCTAACCCTAACCCTAACCCTAACCCTAACCCTAACCCTAACCCTAACCCTAACCCTAACCCTAACCCTAACCCTAACCCTAACCCTAACCCTAACCCTAACCCTAACCCTAACCCTAACCCTAACCCTAACCCTAACCCTAACCCTAACCCTAACCCTAACCCTAACCCTAACCCTAACCCTAACCCTAACCCTAACCCTAACCCTAACCCTAACCCTAACCCTAACCCTAACCCTAACCCTAACCCTAACCCTAACCCTAACCCTAACCCTAACCCTAACCCTAACCCTAACCCTAACCCTAACCCTAACCCTAACCCTAACCCTAACCCTAACCCTAACCCTAACCCTAACCCTAACCCTAACCCTAACCCTAACCCTAACCCTAACCCTAACCCTAACCCTAACCCTAACCCTAACCCTAACCCTAACCCTAACCCTAACCCTAACCCTAACCCTAACCCTAACCCTAACCCTAACCCTAACCCTAACCCTAACCCTAACCCTAACCCTAACCCTAACCCTAACCCTAACCCTAACCCTAACCCTAACCCTAACCCTAACCCTAACCCTAACCCTAACCCTAACCCTAACCCTAACCCTAACCCTAACCCTAACCCTAACCCTAACCCTAACCCTAACCCTAACCCTAACCCTAACCCTAACCCTAACCCTAACCCTAACCCTAACCCTAACCCTAACCCTAACCCTAACCCTAACCCTAACCCTAACCCTAACCCTAACCCTAACCCTAACCCTAACCCTAACCCTAACCCTAACCCTAACCCTAACCCTAACCCTAACCCTAACCCTAACCCTAACCCTAACCCTAACCCTAACCCTAACCCTAACCCTAACCCTAACCCTAACCCTAACCCTAACCCTAACCCTAACCCTAACCCTAACCCTAACCCTAACCCTAACCCTAACCCTAACCCTAACCCTAACCCTAACCCTAACCCTAACCCTAACCCTAACCCTAACCCTAACCCTAACCCTAACCCTAACCCTAACCCTAACCCTAACCCTAACCCTAACCCTAACCCTAACCCTAACCCTAACCCTAACCCTAACCCTAACCCTAACCCTAACCCTAACCCTAACCCTAACCCTAACCCTAACCCTAACCCTAACCCTAACCCTAACCCTAACCCTAACCCTAACCCTAACCCTAACCCTAACCCTAACCCTAACCCTAACCCTAACCCTAACCCTAACCCTAACCCTAACCCTAACCCTAACCCTAACCCTAACCCTAACCCTAACCCTAACCCTAACCCTAACCCTAACCCTAACCCTAACCCTAACCCTAACCCTAACCCTAACCCTAACCCTAACCCTAACCCTAACCCTAACCCTAACCCTAACCCTAACCCTAACCCTAACCCTAACCCTAACCCTAACCCTAACCCTAACCCTAACCCTAACCCTAACCCTAACCCTAACCCTAACCCTAACCCTAACCCTAACCCTAACCCTAACCCTAACCCTAACCCTAACCCTAACCCTAACCCTAACCCTAACCCTAACCCTAACCCTAACCCTAACCCTAACCCTAACCCTAACCCTAACCCTAACCCTAACCCTAACCCTAACCCTAACCCTAACCCTAACCCTAACCCTAACCCTAACCCTAACCCTAACCCTAACCCTAACCCTAACCCTAACCCTAACCCTAACCCTAACCCTAACCCTAACCCTAACCCTAACCCTAACCCTAACCCTAACCCTAACCCTAACCCTAACCCTAACCCTAACCCTAACCCTAACCCTAACCCTAACCCTAACCCTAACCCTAACCCTAACCCTAACCCTAACCCTAACCCTAACCCTAACCCTAACCCTAACCCTAACCCTAACCCTAACCCTAACCCTAACCCTAACCCTAACCCTAACCCTAACCCTAACCCTAACCCTAACCCTAACCCTAACCCTAACCCTAACCCTAACCCTAACCCTAACCCTAACCCTAACCCTAACCCTAACCCTAACCCTAACCCTAACCCTAACCCTAACCCTAACCCTAACCCTAACCCTAACCCTAACCCTAACCCTAACCCTAACCCTAACCCTAACCCTAACCCTAACCCTAACCCTAACCCTAACCCTAACCCTAACCCTAACCCTAACCCTAACCCTAACCCTAACCCTAACCCTAACCCTAACCCTAACCCTAACCCTAACCCTAACCCTAACCCTAACCCTAACCCTAACCCTAACCCTAACCCTAACCCTAACCCTAACCCTAACCCTAACCCTAACCCTAACCCTAACCCTAACCCTAACCCTAACCCTAACCCTAACCCTAACCCTAACCCTAACCCTAACCCTAACCCTAACCCTAACCCTAACCCTAACCCTAACCCTAACCCTAACCCTAACCCTAACCCTAACCCTAACCCTAACCCTAACCCTAACCCTAACCCTAACCCTAACCCTAACCCTAACCCTAACCCTAACCCTAACCCTAACCCTAACCCTAACCCTAACCCTAACCCTAACCCTAACCCTAACCCTAACCCTAACCCTAACCCTAACCCTAACCCTAACCCTAACCCTAACCCTAACCCTAACCCTAACCCTAACCCTAACCCTAACCCTAACCCTAACCCTAACCCTAACCCTAACCCTAACCCTAACCCTAACCCTAACCCTAACCCTAACCCTAACCCTAACCCTAACCCTAACCCTAACCCTAACCCTAACCCTAACCCTAACCCTAACCCTAACCCTAACCCTAACCCTAACCCTAACCCTAACCCTAACCCTAACCCTAACCCTAACCCTAACCCTAACCCTAACCCTAACCCTAACCCTAACCCTAACCCTAACCCTAACCCTAACCCTAACCCTAACCCTAACCCTAACCCTAACCCTAACCCTAACCCTAACCCTAACCCTAACCCTAACCCTAACCCTAACCCTAACCCTAACCCTAACCCTAACCCTAACCCTAACCCTAACCCTAACCCTAACCCTAACCCTAACCCTAACCCTAACCCTAACCCTAACCCTAACCCTAACCCTAACCCTAACCCTAACCCTAACCCTAACCCTAACCCTAACCCTAACCCTAACCCTAACCCTAACCCTAACCCTAACCCTAACCCTAACCCTAACCCTAACCCTAACCCTAACCCTAACCCTAACCCTAACCCTAACCCTAACCCTAACCCTAACCCTAACCCTAACCCTAACCCTAACCCTAACCCTAACCCTAACCCTAACCCTAACCCTAACCCTAACCCTAACCCTAACCCTAACCCTAACCCTAACCCTAACCCTAACCCTAACCCTAACCCTAACCCTAACCCTAACCCTAACCCTAACCCTAACCCTAACCCTAACCCTAACCCTAACCCTAACCCTAACCCTAACCCTAACCCTAACCCTAACCCTAACCCTAACCCTAACCCTAACCCTAACCCTAACCCTAACCCTAACCCTAACCCTAACCCTAACCCTAACCCTAACCCTAACCCTAACCCTAACCCTAACCCTAACCCTAACCCTAACCCTAACCCTAACCCTAACCCTAACCCTAACCCTAACCCTAACCCTAACCCTAACCCTAACCCTAACCCTAACCCTAACCCTAACCCTAACCCTAACCCTAACCCTAACCCTAACCCTAACCCTAACCCTAACCCTAACCCTAACCCTAACCCTAACCCTAACCCTAACCCTAACCCTAACCCTAACCCTAACCCTAACCCTAACCCTAACCCTAACCCTAACCCTAACCCTAACCCTAACCCTAACCCTAACCCTAACCCTAACCCTAACCCTAACCCTAACCCTAACCCTAACCCTAACCCTAACCCTAACCCTAACCCTAACCCTAACCCTAACCCTAACCCTAACCCTAACCCTAACCCTAACCCTAACCCTAACCCTAACCCTAACCCTAACCCTAACCCTAACCCTAACCCTAACCCTAACCCTAACCCTAACCCTAACCCTAACCCTAACCCTAACCCTAACCCTAACCCTAACCCTAACCCTAACCCTAACCCTAACCCTAACCCTAACCCTAACCCTAACCCTAACCCTAACCCTAACCCTAACCCTAACCCTAACCCTAACCCTAACCCTAACCCTAACCCTAACCCTAACCCTAACCCTAACCCTAACCCTAACCCTAACCCTAACCCTAACCCTAACCCTAACCCTAACCCTAACCCTAACCCTAACCCTAACCCTAACCCTAACCCTAACCCTAACCCTAACCCTAACCCTAACCCTAACCCTAACCCTAACCCTAACCCTAACCCTAACCCTAACCCTAACCCTAACCCTAACCCTAACCCTAACCCTAACCCTAACCCTAACCCTAACCCTAACCCTAACCCTAACCCTAACCCTAACCCTAACCCTAACCCTAACCCTAACCCTAACCCTAACCCTAACCCTAACCCTAACCCTAACCCTAACCCTAACCCTAACCCTAACCCTAACCCTAACCCTAACCCTAACCCTAACCCTAACCCTAACCCTAACCCTAACCCTAACCCTAACCCTAACCCTAACCCTAACCCTAACCCTAACCCTAACCCTAACCCTAACCCTAACCCTAACCCTAACCCTAACCCTAACCCTAACCCTAACCCTAACCCTAACCCTAACCCTAACCCTAACCCTAACCCTAACCCTAACCCTAACCCTAACCCTAACCCTAACCCTAACCCTAACCCTAACCCTAACCCTAACCCTAACCCTAACCCTAACCCTAACCCTAACCCTAACCCTAACCCTAACCCTAACCCTAACCCTAACCCTAACCCTAACCCTAACCCTAACCCTAACCCTAACCCTAACCCTAACCCTAACCCTAACCCTAACCCTAACCCTAACCCTAACCCTAACCCTAACCCTAACCCTAACCCTAACCCTAACCCTAACCCTAACCCTAACCCTAACCCTAACCCTAACCCTAACCCTAACCCTAACCCTAACCCTAACCCTAACCCTAACCCTAACCCTAACCCTAACCCTAACCCTAACCCTAACCCTAACCCTAACCCTAACCCTAACCCTAACCCTAACCCTAACCCTAACCCTAACCCTAACCCTAACCCTAACCCTAACCCTAACCCTAACCCTAACCCTAACCCTAACCCTAACCCTAACCCTAACCCTAACCCTAACCCTAACCCTAACCCTAACCCTAACCCTAACCCTAACCCTAACCCTAACCCTAACCCTAACCCTAACCCTAACCCTAACCCTAACCCTAACCCTAACCCTAACCCTAACCCTAACCCTAACCCTAACCCTAACCCTAACCCTAACCCTAACCCTAACCCTAACCCTAACCCTAACCCTAACCCTAACCCTAACCCTAACCCTAACCCTAACCCTAACCCTAACCCTAACCCTAACCCTAACCCTAACCCTAACCCTAACCCTAACCCTAACCCTAACCCTAACCCTAACCCTAACCCTAACCCTAACCCTAACCCTAACCCTAACCCTAACCCTAACCCTAACCCTAACCCTAACCCTAACCCTAACCCTAACCCTAACCCTAACCCTAACCCTAACCCTAACCCTAACCCTAACCCTAACCCTAACCCTAACCCTAACCCTAACCCTAACCCTAACCCTAACCCTAACCCTAACCCTAACCCTAACCCTAACCCTAACCCTAACCCTAACCCTAACCCTAACCCTAACCCTAACCCTAACCCTAACCCTAACCCTAACCCTAACCCTAACCCTAACCCTAACCCTAACCCTAACCCTAACCCTAACCCTAACCCTAACCCTAACCCTAACCCTAACCCTAACCCTAACCCTAACCCTAACCCTAACCCTAACCCTAACCCTAACCCTAACCCTAACCCTAACCCTAACCCTAACCCTAACCCTAACCCTAACCCTAACCCTAACCCTAACCCTAACCCTAACCCTAACCCTAACCCTAACCCTAACCCTAACCCTAACCCTAACCCTAACCCTAACCCTAACCCTAACCCTAACCCTAACCCTAACCCTAACCCTAACCCTAACCCTAACCCTAACCCTAACCCTAACCCTAACCCTAACCCTAACCCTAACCCTAACCCTAACCCTAACCCTAACCCTAACCCTAACCCTAACCCTAACCCTAACCCTAACCCTAACCCTAACCCTAACCCTAACCCTAACCCTAACCCTAACCCTAACCCTAACCCTAACCCTAACCCTAACCCTAACCCTAACCCTAACCCTAACCCTAACCCTAACCCTAACCCTAACCCTAACCCTAACCCTAACCCTAACCCTAACCCTAACCCTAACCCTAACCCTAACCCTAACCCTAACCCTAACCCTAACCCTAACCCTAACCCTAACCCTAACCCTAACCCTAACCCTAACCCTAACCCTAACCCTAACCCTAACCCTAACCCTAACCCTAACCCTAACCCTAACCCTAACCCTAACCCTAACCCTAACCCTAACCCTAACCCTAACCCTAACCCTAACCCTAACCCTAACCCTAACCCTAACCCTAACCCTAACCCTAACCCTAACCCTAACCCTAACCCTAACCCTAACCCTAACCCTAACCCTAACCCTAACCCTAACCCTAACCCTAACCCTAACCCTAACCCTAACCCTAACCCTAACCCTAACCCTAACCCTAACCCTAACCCTAACCCTAACCCTAACCCTAACCCTAACCCTAACCCTAACCCTAACCCTAACCCTAACCCTAACCCTAACCCTAACCCTAACCCTAACCCTAACCCTAACCCTAACCCTAACCCTAACCCTAACCCTAACCCTAACCCTAACCCTAACCCTAACCCTAACCCTAACCCTAACCCTAACCCTAACCCTAACCCTAACCCTAACCCTAACCCTAACCCTAACCCTAACCCTAACCCTAACCCTAACCCTAACCCTAACCCTAACCCTAACCCTAACCCTAACCCTAACCCTAACCCTAACCCTAACCCTAACCCTAACCCTAACCCTAACCCTAACCCTAACCCTAACCCTAACCCTAACCCTAACCCTAACCCTAACCCTAACCCTAACCCTAACCCTAACCCTAACCCTAACCCTAACCCTAACCCTAACCCTAACCCTAACCCTAACCCTAACCCTAACCCTAACCCTAACCCTAACCCTAACCCTAACCCTAACCCTAACCCTAACCCTAACCCTAACCCTAACCCTAACCCTAACCCTAACCCTAACCCTAACCCTAACCCTAACCCTAACCCTAACCCTAACCCTAACCCTAACCCTAACCCTAACCCTAACCCTAACCCTAACCCTAACCCTAACCCTAACCCTAACCCTAACCCTAACCCTAACCCTAACCCTAACCCTAACCCTAACCCTAACCCTAACCCTAACCCTAACCCTAACCCTAACCCTAACCCTAACCCTAACCCTAACCCTAACCCTAACCCTAACCCTAACCCTAACCCTAACCCTAACCCTAACCCTAACCCTAACCCTAACCCTAACCCTAACCCTAACCCTAACCCTAACCCTAACCCTAACCCTAACCCTAACCCTAACCCTAACCCTAACCCTAACCCTAACCCTAACCCTAACCCTAACCCTAACCCTAACCCTAACCCTAACCCTAACCCTAACCCTAACCCTAACCCTAACCCTAACCCTAACCCTAACCCTAACCCTAACCCTAACCCTAACCCTAACCCTAACCCTAACCCTAACCCTAACCCTAACCCTAACCCTAACCCTAACCCTAACCCTAACCCTAACCCTAACCCTAACCCTAACCCTAACCCTAACCCTAACCCTAACCCTAACCCTAACCCTAACCCTAACCCTAACCCTAACCCTAACCCTAACCCTAACCCTAACCCTAACCCTAACCCTAACCCTAACCCTAACCCTAACCCTAACCCTAACCCTAACCCTAACCCTAACCCTAACCCTAACCCTAACCCTAACCCTAACCCTAACCCTAACCCTAACCCTAACCCTAACCCTAACCCTAACCCTAACCCTAACCCTAACCCTAACCCTAACCCTAACCCTAACCCTAACCCTAACCCTAACCCTAACCCTAACCCTAACCCTAACCCTAACCCTAACCCTAACCCTAACCCTAACCCTAACCCTAACCCTAACCCTAACCCTAACCCTAACCCTAACCCTAACCCTAACCCTAACCCTAACCCTAACCCTAACCCTAACCCTAACCCTAACCCTAACCCTAACCCTAACCCTAACCCTAACCCTAACCCTAACCCTAACCCTAACCCTAACCCTAACCCTAACCCTAACCCTAACCCTAACCCTAACCCTAACCCTAACCCTAACCCTAACCCTAACCCTAACCCTAACCCTAACCCTAACCCTAACCCTAACCCTAACCCTAACCCTAACCCTAACCCTAACCCTAACCCTAACCCTAACCCTAACCCTAACCCTAACCCTAACCCTAACCCTAACCCTAACCCTAACCCTAACCCTAACCCTAACCCTAACCCTAACCCTAACCCTAACCCTAACCCTAACCCTAACCCTAACCCTAACCCTAACCCTAACCCTAACCCTAACCCTAACCCTAACCCTAACCCTAACCCTAACCCTAACCCTAACCCTAACCCTAACCCTAACCCTAACCCTAACCCTAACCCTAACCCTAACCCTAACCCTAACCCTAACCCTAACCCTAACCCTAACCCTAACCCTAACCCTAACCCTAACCCTAACCCTAACCCTAACCCTAACCCTAACCCTAACCCTAACCCTAACCCTAACCCTAACCCTAACCCTAACCCTAACCCTAACCCTAACCCTAACCCTAACCCTAACCCTAACCCTAACCCTAACCCTAACCCTAACCCTAACCCTAACCCTAACCCTAACCCTAACCCTAACCCTAACCCTAACCCTAACCCTAACCCTAACCCTAACCCTAACCCTAACCCTAACCCTAACCCTAACCCTAACCCTAACCCTAACCCTAACCCTAACCCTAACCCTAACCCTAACCCTAACCCTAACCCTAACCCTAACCCTAACCCTAACCCTAACCCTAACCCTAACCCTAACCCTAACCCTAACCCTAACCCTAACCCTAACCCTAACCCTAACCCTAACCCTAACCCTAACCCTAACCCTAACCCTAACCCTAACCCTAACCCTAACCCTAACCCTAACCCTAACCCTAACCCTAACCCTAACCCTAACCCTAACCCTAACCCTAACCCTAACCCTAACCCTAACCCTAACCCTAACCCTAACCCTAACCCTAACCCTAACCCTAACCCTAACCCTAACCCTAACCCTAACCCTAACCCTAACCCTAACCCTAACCCTAACCCTAACCCTAACCCTAACCCTAACCCTAACCCTAACCCTAACCCTAACCCTAACCCTAACCCTAACCCTAACCCTAACCCTAACCCTAACCCTAACCCTAACCCTAACCCTAACCCTAACCCTAACCCTAACCCTAACCCTAACCCTAACCCTAACCCTAACCCTAACCCTAACCCTAACCCTAACCCTAACCCTAACCCTAACCCTAACCCTAACCCTAACCCTAACCCTAACCCTAACCCTAACCCTAACCCTAACCCTAACCCTAACCCTAACCCTAACCCTAACCCTAACCCTAACCCTAACCCTAACCCTAACCCTAACCCTAACCCTAACCCTAACCCTAACCCTAACCCTAACCCTAACCCTAACCCTAACCCTAACCCTAACCCTAACCCTAACCCTAACCCTAACCCTAACCCTAACCCTAACCCTAACCCTAACCCTAACCCTAACCCTAACCCTAACCCTAACCCTAACCCTAACCCTAACCCTAACCCTAACCCTAACCCTAACCCTAACCCTAACCCTAACCCTAACCCTAACCCTAACCCTAACCCTAACCCTAACCCTAACCCTAACCCTAACCCTAACCCTAACCCTAACCCTAACCCTAACCCTAACCCTAACCCTAACCCTAACCCTAACCCTAACCCTAACCCTAACCCTAACCCTAACCCTAACCCTAACCCTAACCCTAACCCTAACCCTAACCCTAACCCTAACCCTAACCCTAACCCTAACCCTAACCCTAACCCTAACCCTAACCCTAACCCTAACCCTAACCCTAACCCTAACCCTAACCCTAACCCTAACCCTAACCCTAACCCTAACCCTAACCCTAACCCTAACCCTAACCCTAACCCTAACCCTAACCCTAACCCTAACCCTAACCCTAACCCTAACCCTAACCCTAACCCTAACCCTAACCCTAACCCTAACCCTAACCCTAACCCTAACCCTAACCCTAACCCTAACCCTAACCCTAACCCTAACCCTAACCCTAACCCTAACCCTAACCCTAACCCTAACCCTAACCCTAACCCTAACCCTAACCCTAACCCTAACCCTAACCCTAACCCTAACCCTAACCCTAACCCTAACCCTAACCCTAACCCTAACCCTAACCCTAACCCTAACCCTAACCCTAACCCTAACCCTAACCCTAACCCTAACCCTAACCCTAACCCTAACCCTAACCCTAACCCTAACCCTAACCCTAACCCTAACCCTAACCCTAACCCTAACCCTAACCCTAACCCTAACCCTAACCCTAACCCTAACCCTAACCCTAACCCTAACCCTAACCCTAACCCTAACCCTAACCCTAACCCTAACCCTAACCCTAACCCTAACCCTAACCCTAACCCTAACCCTAACCCTAACCCTAACCCTAACCCTAACCCTAACCCTAACCCTAACCCTAACCCTAACCCTAACCCTAACCCTAACCCTAACCCTAACCCTAACCCTAACCCTAACCCTAACCCTAACCCTAACCCTAACCCTAACCCTAACCCTAACCCTAACCCTAACCCTAACCCTAACCCTAACCCTAACCCTAACCCTAACCCTAACCCTAACCCTAACCCTAACCCTAACCCTAACCCTAACCCTAACCCTAACCCTAACCCTAACCCTAACCCTAACCCTAACCCTAACCCTAACCCTAACCCTAACCCTAACCCTAACCCTAACCCTAACCCTAACCCTAACCCTAACCCTAACCCTAACCCTAACCCTAACCCTAACCCTAACCCTAACCCTAACCCTAACCCTAACCCTAACCCTAACCCTAACCCTAACCCTAACCCTAACCCTAACCCTAACCCTAACCCTAACCCTAACCCTAACCCTAACCCTAACCCTAACCCTAACCCTAACCCTAACCCTAACCCTAACCCTAACCCTAACCCTAACCCTAACCCTAACCCTAACCCTAACCCTAACCCTAACCCTAACCCTAACCCTAACCCTAACCCTAACCCTAACCCTAACCCTAACCCTAACCCTAACCCTAACCCTAACCCTAACCCTAACCCTAACCCTAACCCTAACCCTAACCCTAACCCTAACCCTAACCCTAAACCCTAACCCTAACCCTAACCCTAACCCTAACCCTAACCCTAACCCTAACCCTAACCCTAACCCTAACCCTAACCCTAACCCTAACCCTAACCCTAACCCTAACCCTAACCCTAACCCTAACCCTAACCCTAACCCTAACCCTAACCCTAACCCTAACCCTAACCCTAACCCTAACCCTAACCCTAACCCTAACCCTAACCCTAACCCTAACCCTAACCCTAACCCTAACCCTAACCCTAACCCTAACCCTAACCCTAACCCTAACCCTAACCCTAACCCTAACCCTAACCCTAACCCTAACCCTAACCCTAACCCTAACCCTAACCCTAACCCTAACCCTAACCCTAACCCTAACCCTAACCCTAACCCTAACCCTAACCCTAACCCTAACCCTAACCCTAACCCTAACCCTAACCCTAACCCTAACCCTAACCCTAACCCTAACCCTAACCCTAACCCTAACCCTAACCCTAACCCTAACCCTAACCCTAACCCTAACCCTAACCCTAACCCTAACCCTAACCCTAACCCTAACCCTAACCCTAACCCTAACCCTAACCCTAACCCTAACCCTAACCCTAACCCTAACCCTAACCCTAACCCTAACCCTAACCCTAACCCTAACCCTAACCCTAACCCTAACCCTAACCCTAACCCTAACCCTAACCCTAACCCTAACCCTAACCCTAACCCTAACCCTAACCCTAACCCTAACCCTAACCCTAACCCTAACCCTAACCCTAACCCTAACCCTAACCCTAACCCTAACCCTAACCCTAACCCTAACCCTAACCCTAACCCTAACCCTAACCCTAACCCTAACCCTAACCCTAACCCTAACCCTAACCCTAACCCTAACCCTAACCCTAACCCTAACCCTAACCCTAACCCTAACCCTAACCCTAACCCTAACCCTAACCCTAACCCTAACCCTAACCCTAACCCTAACCCTACCCTAACCCTAACCCTAACCCTAACCCTAACCCTAACCCTAACCCTAACCCTAACCCTAACCCTAACCCTAACCCTAACCCTAACCCTAACCCTAACCCTAACCCTAACCCTAACCCTAACCCTAACCCTAACCCTAACCCTAACCCTAACCCTAACCCTAACCCTAACCCTAACCCTAACCCTAACCCTAACCCTAACCCTAACCCTAACCCTAACCCTAACCCTAACCCTAACCCTAACCCTAACCCTAACCCTAACCCTAACCCTAACCCTAACCCTAACCCTAACCCTAACCCTAACCCTAACCCTAACCCTAACCCTAACCCTAACCCTAACCCTAACCCTAACCCTAACCCTAACCCTAACCCTAACCCTAACCCTAACCCTAACCCTAACCCTAACCCTAACCCTAACCCTAACCCTAACCCTAACCCTAACCCTAACCCTAACCCTAACCCTAACCCTAACCCTAACCCTAACCCTAACCCTAACCCTAACCCTAACCCTAACCCTAACCCTAACCCTAACCCTAACCCTAACCCTAACCCTAACCCTAACCCTAACCCTAACCCTAACCCTAACCCTAACCCTAACCCTAACCCTAACCCTAACCCTAACCCTAACCCTAACCCTAACCCTAACCCTAACCCTAACCCTAACCCTAACCCTAACCCTAACCCTAACCCTAACCCTAACCCTAACCCTAACCCTAACCCTAACCCTAACCCTAACCCTAACCCTAACCCTAACCCTAACCCTAACCCTAACCCTAACCCTAACCCTAACCCTAACCCTAACCCTAACCCTAACCCTAACCCTAACCCTAACCCTAACCCTAACCCTAACCCTAACCCTAACCCTAACCCTAACCCTAACCCTAACCCTAACCCTAACCCTAACCCTAACCCTAACCCTAACCCTAACCCTAACCCTAACCCTAACCCTAACCCTAACCCTAACCCTAACCCTAACCCTAACCCTAACCCTAACCCTAACCCTAACCCTAACCCTAACCCTAACCCTAACCCTAACCCTAACCCTAACCCTAACCCTAACCCTAACCCTAACCCTAACCCTAACCCTAACCCTAACCCTAACCCTAACCCTAACCCTAACCCTAACCCTAACCCTAACCCTAACCCTAACCCTAACCCTAACCCTAACCCTAACCCTAACCCTAACCCTAACCCTAACCCTAACCCTAACCCTAACCCTAACCCTAACCCTAACCCTAACCCTAACCCTAACCCTAACCCTAACCCTAACCCTAACCCTAACCCTAACCCTAACCCTAACCCTAACCCTAACCCTAACCCTAACCCTAACCCTAACCCTAACCCTAACCCTAACCCTAACCCTAACCCTAACCCTAACCCTAACCCTAACCCTAACCCTAACCCTAACCCTAACCCTAACCCTAACCCTAACCCTAACCCTAACCCTAACCCTAACCCTAACCCTAACCCTAACCCTAACCCTAACCCTAACCCTAACCCTAACCCTAACCCTAACCCTAACCCTAACCCTAACCCTAACCCTAACCCTAACCCTAACCCTAACCCTAACCCTAACCCTAACCCTAACCCTAACCCTAACCCTAACCCTAACCCTAACCCTAACCCTAACCCTAACCCTAACCCTAACCCTAACCCTAACCCTAACCCTAACCCTAACCCTAACCCTAACCCTAACCCTAACCCTAACCCTAACCCTAACCCTAACCCTAACCCTAACCCTAACCCTAACCCTAACCCTAACCCTAACCCTAACCCTAACCCTAACCCTAACCCTAACCCTAACCCTAACCCTAACCCTAACCCTAACCCTAACCCTAACCCTAACCCTAACCCTAACCCTAACCCTAACCCTAACCCTAACCCTAACCCTAACCCTAACCCTAACCCTAACCCTAACCCTAA
>JASTWF010000141.1:66151-148651 GCA_030390025.1 Squalus acanthias | reverse complement strand
AAGGAATAGAAGGATATGGTGATGGGGTGAGATGAAGAGGGGTGGGAGGAGGCTGGTGTGGAGCATAAACACCGGCACGGACCAGTTGGGCCCAATGGCCTGTTTCTGTGCCGAACATTCTCTGTAATTCTTTCCCAGGATGGAGATCTATGTCACTATTTCCTCTGTTGCCTTACAAACCACTTCTCTTGACTTTAAAATGATAGTGGCGAAACTTCAACATTGCACTGGGGAAGTGGACAGCGGGAGTTGCTTCCATCTTAGGAAGAAGAGGAGGAGGAGGTGGAGAAAATAGAAATGATCAATGGCGGAGAGCTGCATTTGGGCAGCGGGGAAGTTGGTGTAGCACGTGGACTGTGCGGTGACGTCGCTGGTCTGAGATAGTCAATCCCCCCTCTCCAGTGGACGGGGCAGAATACTGACACTGCAAGTCCATAAGGCCTCTTGGTACTGATCCTCTGTCAAAAGTGCAGAATTAAAGAGGCGATTGAAGATCAGACTGGCGATGATACTGTGTGAGAGCGAATATGAACAGCATCTCTAGATCAACAGCCTGCATTTATCCAGCGACTTTAACGTAGTAAAACGTCCCAGGGCGCTTCACAGGAGCGATTGTCAAACACAATTTGACACTGAGCCACATAAGGAGATATTAGGGACAGGCGACCAAAGACTTGGTCAAAGAGGGAGGTTTTAAGGAGCATCTTAAAGGAGGAGAGAGAGGCGGAGAGGTTTAGGGAGGGAATTCCAGAGCTCAGGGCCCCAGGCGGCTGAAGGCACGGCCGCCAATGGTGGAGCGATGGAAATCGGGGATGTTCAAGAGGCCGGAATTGGAGGAGCGCAGAGATCTCGGAGGGTTGTGGGGCTGGAGGAGGTTACAGAGATAGGGAGGGGGGCGAGGAGGCCATGGAGGGATTTGAACACAAGGATGAGAATTTTAAAATCGAGGCGTTGCCGGACCGGGAGCCAATGTAGGTCAGTGAGCACAGGGGGTGATGGGTGAATGGGACTCGGTGTGAGTTAGGACACAGGGCAGTCGATTTTTGGATAAACTTAAGTTTATGGAGGGTGGAACGTGGGAGGCCAGCCAGGAGAGCGCTGGAATAGTCAAGTCTAGAGGTAACAGAGGTATGGATGAGGGTTTCAGCAGCGGATGAGCTGAGGCAAGGGTGGAGACGGGCGATGTTACGGAGGTGGAAATAGACGGTCTTTGTTATGCCTTGGTCTTGCATATGTGGTCGGAAGCTCATTTCAGGGTCAAATATGACACCAAGGTTGCGAACAGTGTGGTTCAGCCTCAGACAGATGTTAGGGAGAGGGATGGAGTCAGTGGCTAGGGAACGGAGTTTGTGGCGGGGACCGAAAACAATAGTTTCAGTCTTCCCAATATTTAATTGTAGTAAATTTCTGCTCATCCAGAACTGGATGTCGGACAAGCAGTCTGACAATTTAGAGACCGTGGAGGGGTCGAGAGAGGTGGTGGTGAGGTAGAGCTGGGTGTCGTCAGCGAACATGTGGAAACTGACACTGTGTTTTCGGATGATGTCGCCAAGGAGCAACATGTAGATGAGAAATAGGAGGGGGTCAAGGATAGATCCTCGGGGGACACCAGAGGTAACGATGTGGGAGCGGGAAGAGAAGCCGTTGCAGGTGATTTTCTGGCTACGATTAGATAGATAAGAATGGAACCAGGCGAGTGCAGTCCCACCCAGCTGGACGATGGTGGAGAGGCGTTGGAGAAGGATGGAGTGGTCAACCATGTCAAAGGCTGCAGACAAGTCAAGAATGACGAGGAGGGATAGTTTACCTTTGTCACAGTCACAAAGGACGTCATTTGTGACTTTGATGAGAGCCGTTTCGGTACTGTGGCAGGGGCGGAAACCTGATTGGAGGGATTCAAACATGGAATTGCAGGAAAGATGGGCACGGATTTGGGAGGCAACAACACGTTCAAGGACTTTGGAGAGGAAAGGGAGGTTGGAGATGGGGCGGTAGTTTGCAGGGATAGAGGGGTCAAGGGTTGTTTCTTTGAGGAGAGGGGTGATGACAGCAGATTTGAGGGAGAGGGGGACAGTACCTGAGGAGAGAGAACTGTTAACAATGTCAGTTAACATGGGAGCCAGAAAAGGAAGTTGGGTGGTCAGCAGTTTGGTGGGAATAGGGTCGAGGGAGCAGGAAGTGGGTCTCATGGACAAGATGAGCGCAGAGAGGCCATGAGGGGAGATCAGAGAGAAACTGGAGAAAGATGTGAGTTCAGGGCTCGGGCAGGGGGGAACCTTAGAGGAAGTTTGGCCCAGTGGGCTAGGGGAAGGAAGGGAAGTGGCAGAGGCAGCTGAACGGATGGTCTCAATCTTAGAGACAAAGAAGTCCATGAGCTCCTCACACTTGTTGTCGGAGGTGAGGGTGGAGGAGACGGGGAGAGGGGTTTAAGAAGATGGTTAGCAATAGAGAATAGGAGCCGGGGTTTATCTTTGCATTCCAGAATGATTCTGGAATAGTGAACAATTTTGGCAGACGAGAGCAGGACCCGATAATGCTTTCTGTGGTCCAGCCAGATCTGGCGGTGAATGGCTAAACCAGTTGTCCACCATATCCGTTCAAGTCTGCATCCCTTGGACTTAAGGGACAACTCGCTGCATAAAAATTAATTCTCCTCATCTCCCCCTCTGGTTCTTTTGCCAATTATCTTCAATCTGTGTCCTCTGGTTACCGACCCTCCTGCCACTGGACACAGTTTCTCCTTATTTACTCCATCGAAACCCCTCATGATTTTGAATGATTTTTCAATCGATGAGGACACGGTTCTCCACACTCGAAGGGCAAAACGCACAGAGTGATTTTATTCTTTAATTTGGGGAAAGGCCTTTTACTTTCCACACGATTCAAATTTTATGTTTGATAAGAATTTCCAGGCATAAACCACGGCTTTAAGAGAAAAAGGATCATGTATTATATATTTTTTTTATTCGTTCATGGGATGTGGGCATCGCTGGCAAGACCAGCATTTATTGCCCATCCCTAGTTGACCCTTGAGAAGGTGGTGGTGAGCCGCCTTCTTGAACCGTTGCAGTCCGTGTGGTGAAGGTGCTCCCACAGTGCTGTTAGGGAGGGAGTTCCAGGATTTTGACCCAGTGATGATGAAGGACCGGCCCGATATATCTCCAAGTCAGGATGGTGTGTGTGACTTGGAGGGGAACTTGGAGGTGGCGGTGTTCCCATGCGCCTGCTGCCCTTGTCCTTCTAATTCGCACCCCAATACGCCAACATCTTCATGCACAAGTTCGAGCAAGACTTCTTCGCTGCACAGGACCTCCAGCCAACGCTGTACACCAGATACATCGACGACATTTTCTTCCTTTGGACCCATGGTGAAGGATCACTGAAAAGACTACACAATAACATAAACAAGTTCCATCCCACCATCAAACTCACCATGGACTACTCCTCAGAATCGGTTTCATTCCTGGACACACGAATCTCCATCAAAGACGGACACCTCAGCACTTCACTCTACCGCAAGCCCACGGACAACCTCACGATGCTCCACTTCTCCAGCTTCCGCCCTAACCACGTTAAAAAAGCCATCCCCTATGGACAAGCCCTGCGAATACACAGGATCTGCTCAGACGAGGAGGAACGCGATGGACACCTACGGATGCTGAAAAACGCCCTCGTAAGAACGGGATATGACGCTCGACTCATCGATCGACAGTTCCGACGGGCCACAGCGAAAAATCGCATAGACCTCCTCAGAAGGCAAACACGGGACACAACCAACAGGGTACCCTACGTCGTCCAGTACTTCCCCGGAGCGGAGAAACTACGCCATGTTCTTCGCAGCCTCCAACATGTCATCGATGACGACGAACACCTCGCTAAGGCCATCCCCACGCCTCCACTACTTGCCTTCAAACAGCCGCCTAACCTCAGAAGTACCATCGTTCGCAGCAAATTACCCAGCTTTCAGGATAACAGCGACCACGACACCACACAACCCTGCCACGGCAACCTCTGCAAGACATGCCAGATCATCAACACAGATACCATCATCACACGTGAGGACACTACCCACCAGGTACATGGTACATACTCATGTGACTCGGCCAACGTTGTCTAACTCATACGTTGCAGGAAAGAATGCACCGCGGCATGGTACATCGGCGAGACCATGCAGACACTGAGACAACGTATGAACGGACACCGCGCAACAATCACCAGGCAGGAGTGTTCCCTCCCAGTCGGGGAACACTTCAGCAGTCAAGGACATTCAGCCTCAGATCTGCGGGTAAGCGTTCTCCAAGGCGGCCTTAGAAACACACGACAACGCAAAATCATCGAGCAGAAACTGATAGCCAAGTTCCGCACTCATGAGGACGGCCTCAACCGGGATCTTGGGTTTATGTCACGATACATGACGTGATCCAGACTCGAGTCGTCGTTGGCTTGTTCACAGATGTGATTCCCAGTAAAAAAGTAAAAATTTTAAAGTTTATCGTTTCCCATACTGCGGCTTTTGACACATTGGACCCCCTGTGGCTCCACCTCATTGTCTCAGTTGTATCTTGCTATGTCTTTGATGTGACCTGATTGCCTTTTGTCACACCTCGGCAGATAAACAGTCAGGGTGATTTAAATGTAGTCGTCTGCTTTTGTAAGTAACACATGCATTGTTCTCTATCTATATATGCTTTGGCGATTCTGTATCTCTTTACTTCACCTGAGGAAGGGGTGATCGATAGCTCCGAAAGCTTGTGATTTCAAATAAAACTGTTGGACTATAACCTGGTGTTGTGCGACTTCTCATTTTTGTCCTTCTAGGTCAGTGTTTCCCAACCCGTGGTCTGCGGACCACCAGTGGTCCGCGAGGGTACTGCAGGTGGTCCGTGAAAAATTGGTCCAATCCCCTAAAAGAAACGTGTCTGTTGTCTCCACAGATGTTGAATGACCCGCCGTGTGGTTCCAGGGTTTTTGATTGCTGTCTAAAGCTGGGTTTTGGGGATGAGCCGATGGAAGTGAAAACCTGCCAGTGATGGAGGGCGGGTTGGTTTCCTGGAAGGAGCAAATCAACTGGGCTGAAAAATCACATCCAGACAAATTCACCAAAATATTCCCCACCTCACTACCGCACAACGGCAAGTACTGCTCCACTCTACCAGATAAACCCAACTAGGGCCCCCTCAATTCAACAATCTTCACCAGTGCCCCCACTATTATACAACCTCAGGTGTGCATGTGCGGAGTGTGGGCCTTTGACAGTGGGTTTTATACAACAGGAGCCGCCAGTCCTCCTGTGTCACACTGAGTAAAACTAGATGTCATTATTATAAGATCCTCAATAATAAATCCAGTCGGGACATCAGGAAAAACTTGTTTATGCAAAGACTGGTTGGAATGTGGAACGCGATACCACAGGTTCCAGATATCAGTGAGGGGAGCAGAGAGCTTCCAGCCGTGAGTTGGCTCCGTGGCTTAGCTGGTCAACGAGCTTGTCTAGTATACAGGAGAACCTGGGTTCGATTCCCACCGTGGCATTTTTTAAAGAACAAAATATTCTCTTATGATCCACCAGAGGTTGGTTGCTTCTCGTTTGAAAGTGCTCCAATCCTTTGGGATGGGAACGGATAAAGGCTCATCACAAATACATATTAAAGTCTGACTGTCATTCGGCCAACATGCCAACATTTCCTCCATTCTGCAACAGAAAGTTATCGGTTTATTAATGGCGATTAAAACAATTATTCATCGTGATACTGCCTTTAATTATATGTTCGTGTAATTGATTTAATAAACTGCACAACTGTTTTATAAAAATCAGACCGGAAATCAACTCCGTGCTCTGGTTGCCCTGAATTCCAACCCCTGGCCCACCAAGGAACGCTCCACCCAGCAGCTGTGAGAGCTGTCAATATACTGGGTGCATTCCCGCAAGATACAAATATATTCCTGACTTGTGTTCGATGTAAATGATTATTACCTCTGCAAGTTACAAGTGTCTGTAGATATATCTGAATTAATTATTCATTTATTGGGGCGCATCTGTTTAATTGTGAATTGAGGCAGTGCATTCCAGATCCCAACAACTCGCAGTTTAAAAAAAAATGGTTTCTAATGTCGCCTCGGATTCTTCTGCCAATCACCTTCAATCTGTGTCCTCTAGTCACCGGCTCTTTAACTGCTGGATAAAGGTTTCTCCTCATTTACGATATCAAACCCGTTCGTGAATTTAAATACCTCTGTCAAAACCTCTGCTCGAAGGAGAACAACCCCAGCTTCTCCAGTCCCCCACACTCTGAAGTCCCTCATCCCTGGTACCATTCCAGTAAATCACTTCTGGTCATTTCTTCCTTCTAATAAACAACTACAGCGAAACGCTTCTGAGAAAAAGCACGAGCAGAATAAAAAAAAGTGAGAAATAAATACTGAGCAAAATGGATGTGAATGTTTAAGAACTTGTGAGCAGGAGTGGGCCATTCGGCCCTTCAAGCCTGCTCCGCCATTTAATGAGATCATGGCTGATCTTAGATGGTGAAATAACAGACGATCCGGGTTTTATGATCGGTCAGTGAGAGGAATCCATCTTTCAATCGGGCTTTGGCCGTTCGACTTACTGATAAAGACAAACAGAGAGAACTCTTGCAGACAGATGTGAGGAGTCGCACAACACCAGGTTATAGTCCAACAGCTTTATTTGAAATCACAAGCTTTCGGAGCGCTGCTCCTTCGTCAGGTGAAGTGAAGAGATGCATATAGGCACAGCATATACAGTCAGAGAACACTGCCAGGTGACTACAGTTAATCTTTCTAACTGCCCTTTATCACACCTCGGCAGAGAGATAATCACGGCAATCAAAGGTGTGGATGGTGTCCAAACAGGTCAGTCAGGAAAACATTCCATCAAAGACAATGAGGTGGGGTCACAAGGGGTCAACTGTGACAGATGCTGGGGTCTGGATGGAAAACAAAAAACTGTTTTTGCTGGAAATCACAGCAGGTCCGGCCGCATCTGTGTAGAGAGAACAAGCCAGCGACGACTCGAGTCTGGATGACTCTACGTCATGTAGCATGACATGAACCCAAGATCCCGGTTGAGGCCGTCCTCATGGGTGCGGAACTTGGCTATCAGTTTCTGCTTGTGATTTCAAATAAAGCTGTTGGACTATAACCTGGTGTTGTGCGACTTCTCACATTTGTCCACCCCAGTCCAACACCGGCATCTCCACATCTTGCAGACAGGACCGGTTTGCTCAGTCAGTAGAACATGAAGTTCTTAATCTCAGGGTCGTGGGTTCCAGCCCCACGTTGGGCGGCTATTTTTACAGGCGATCCCCAGCTCTGAATTCCGCGGCAGAGAGTCCGAGGAGTGTTTGATGTAAATGAGATTCAACAACAATGTCAGAAAATCTCTCCATGATTCTGAAATCTTATCTCCCTCTCGTTGAACTTCATATCATTTCACCTGCAGCTCGGCGTCAGTGCGGCTCAGTGGGACTTGGGGCCAGCCTCACCCTTCACACTGCATCAGTGCCGGGAAAACAACGGGGAATTTTACACACAAGTTGTGCTCTGTAACTTCTTATAAAAACTTCAGTATACTTCACTCCGTGTCCAACCCTGTGAGGTCTCCCCTGGAGTGTCAGCTTTAGATGTTTATAAACACGTCAGCAGAACATGAACATAACCTGAGCTCCGAGATCTGATCGGGTCCCATTCCCCCGAAGTGATTAATGAGCAGGAGGGATTAGAGTTTCTTTAAAAGAATGACACGAAAATCACTTTGATGTGAGGCCGAAATATCTCAGTTGGGATTCGGCGGCTTTTAGATATTTTGTGTCTCTTTCTTTGGGCCCTTTTCTCGAACTTGTGGCGGATCGCCACCTAAACGGGCATGATCCACTTTTCCGTCCGTGGACAAAATATCGGGCACCTTGCCTTTAAGGCACCTTGCCTTTAAGGCAGGAGAAAAGGAGTGGGTGGGGTCTCAGGATTTTTCCAGAGAATTCTGGGAGCAGTTGGTTTCAGCCATTTTGGACCATGCAGTTGTATTAAAAAGAATTTGTTTTCCACACATGGATTCAGTCTTAATTCGTGTTTCGCGGCAGCCTCAACAAACTTAACAATTTAAACTGAAGTCTTTTATCCGCCACTGAAGGGTTGGGTTTGAATAGAGAGAGACATCAAGGATGGAAACTATTTCTTTTATTTGTATTTAGCTTTTATTTCTCGATCTCCTTCTTGCCCCTTTCTCTGGTTTTTGTCTCTCTCGGTGCCAAGTGAACATTTGATTTGATGCATTTGTCCTAAACTGATGCCTTTTACACATCTCGGGGCGGTCAGACACGCTCTGTCTCTCTGTGACTGCTTGTGACCATTAACGGGAACAGGCCACGAGTTAAACGTCTAGCAGCAAACCGAAGAAAGACAAATAAACAGAGAGATGTGTTGCTTCGCCCAGTGCAAAGGTGAAATGGATGTGATTGAAAATAATTTCCCCCTGACAGTCTGTGTAGATTTTTTGTAAAGTCTGGATTTTCAATGTCAGGAGAAACCGAAAAGGTAAGAAATAAACTGCTGATGACCCGTACAGTGATTAAACCCGTGCCCTTCGCGATATTAGCACCACGCTCTAAACAACTGTGATAAAAGCTGTCCGGATTGTTCCAGCCCCACACTGGGCGGTTTGTGTTTTACTTCTCACACTGGGTCACAGAGTTATTGCACAGATAATGAACACACCACATCCCTTAAACATGATTCCGATATCAAATAATCACTGTTCGATAAAAACCGAGTGTGTAAATCGAAAGTAACAGCAAAAGAGCACTGAATTGTGAAAAGAATGATTGCACCAACAGTGAAGGGGAATCTGCCGGCCTCCGCCATTCTAATCCTGTGACTGTGGGAGTTTGGTTCGGGCAGAGGTTTGACTGTGACGACACGAATACCACCCCCCACCCCCCCCCCCCATCCATGTTAAACCTGAAAAGTGTCTGCCAAAAATTCGGAACAGGCGGGGAGGAAGTAACCCTTCGGAGAGGTTTGTATTTCTGAATCCCTAACTCTTCTGGCTCTTTTTGACATGTCCCCATTCAATGTACAGACCCTCTCCTCAGTCTGCCCCTCGAGATCCGTCACCTCACATTTCTCTCCAGTTAATTTCAAAACATGTTTTACACACCCCTCCAGGATTGACCTGGAGTCCCCAATACTGTGTCAATTGTAGCACTTTCTGAAATACTACCCGTGCCATGTGTTAGTCAAGAGTGAGAGGTCGCACAACACCAGGTTATAGTCCAACAGTTTTATTTGAAATCACAAGCTTTCGGAGCTATCGATTGCTCCTTCCTCAGGTGAAGTAAATTAGATACAGAATCGCCAAAGCATATATAGATAGAGAACAAAGCATGTGTACCTTACAATTGCAGACCACTAAATTAAATCATCCTGACTATCTGCCGAGGTGTGATAAAGTTAATCAAGTCAGCCAGGAAGGTACCACATCAAAGACATAGCAAGATACAACTGAGACAATGAGGTGTAGTCGCAGGGGTTCTAACGTGTCAAAAGCTGCCGTCTGTATGTAAAACGAAAAGCTTTAAAAAATTTTTACTTTTTTACTGGGAAAATTTTTACTTTTTTACTGGGAATCACATCTGTGAACAAGCCAGCGACGACTCGAGTCCGGATCACGTCATGTATCGTGACATAAACCCAAGATCCCGGTTGAGACCGTCTTCATGAGTGCGGAACTTGGCTATCAGTTTCTGCTCGATGATTTTGCGTTGTCGTGTGTTTCTAAGGTTGCCTTGGAGAACGCTTACCCGCAGATCCGAGGCTGAATGTCCTTGACTGCTGAAGTGTTCCCCGACTGGGAGGTAACAATCCTGCCTGGCGATTGTTGCGTGGTGCTCGTTCATACGTTGTCTCAGTGCATGGGGAATGAGGCAGACCAAGCGTCGCTGAGCCTTTGCTGGAGTGAAACTGGGATTCGTTTCATGAAACAGTGCAACAGCTTTCGGAATAGAGGGAGCTTATAGAGACCTGATGGGTTCCACCGAAACCAAAGGGTTTGAGGTGTTGGCCGGCAGGACAGATAGAATGTGGGGAGTGTCTAAACAAGATGTGGAGGTTGTTGCTGTAGTTATTCAATGGAGTTCCTTCAAGGAGGTGATTCTGAATGCAATGGATCAACGTGTACCCATGCAAAGCAAAGGTACTGAGCGTCACTACAGTCCAGCCTGGTTCAACGGAACTAACAAACAATTCATCCAGAAGAGAAAAAGGGATTTCAGGCCATGACGGTAAATGGCACAGACTTCAGGCAGCTTCAAAACCAGAAGGCAAGACAAGAGTGTAAAAACTGCGACAGAATGGCGAAGAACAATTTCACATTGAACATGGCAAGTGAAGAGAAGGGTGATAATAGTGCCAGAGGTAAGTTGTGATATTATTCACAAAATGTTTTAAATGGCTTGCTTACGTTGTGGTCCGCAAAAGCTTTTGATGACGATGTAGTGGTCCGCATAAAGGAAAAGGTTGGGAACCGCTGCTCTAGGTGGGAGAGGTGGCGGGTTTGGGAGGTGCTGCCGAAGGAGCCTTGGCGAGTTGCTGCAGTGCATCTTGTAGATGGTACATACTGCAGCCACGGTGCGCCGGTGGTGGAGGGAGTGAATGTTTAAGGTGGTGGATGGAGTGCCGATCAAGCGGGCTGCTTTGGCCAGGATGGTGTCGAGCTTCTTGAGTGTTGTTGGAGCTGCACTCATCCAGGCAAGTGGAGAGTATACCATCACACTCCTTACTTGCGCCTTGTAGATGGTGGAAAGGCTTTGGGGAATCAGGAGGTGAGACACTCACCGCAGAATACCCAGCCTTGATACGAGACAATTAGAGTTAAACAATATCGACAGCTCACACACCAGATAAAATTGCTTTAACAAAAAAATAGGAAAACCTTCTGATCCCAAAACGCAGCCCTGATTAGAGAAAAAGGCCTTAAAGAAAGCTTCACTTACACTTAGGGCTGACGCAAGCTTTGGGGTGTGTTGAGGCCTTGTAGATGTCTCGGTGCCCACAGATACACAAAACTGTACTTTAAGGAAAAAGTATTATATAACAGGCAATTCGAGTTACTTTGTTACCTCTAGACTTGACTATTCCAACACACTCCTGGCTGGCCTCCCACATTCCACCTTACGTAAACTTGAGGTGATCCAAAACTCGGCTGCCCGTGTCCTAACTCGCAGCAAGTCCCGTTCACCCATCACCCCTCTGCTCGCTGACCTACATTGGCTCCCGGCTAAGCAACGCCTCTAGACGAGAGCAGGGCCCGATAATGCTTTATGTGGTCCAGCCAGATCTGGCGGTGAATGGCTAAACCGGTTGTCCGTCGTCAACGTTCAATTCTGCTTCTCTTGGACTGAAGGGAGCGAGGATGAGAGCCGTACCAGGGGGAACGGCCAGGGTGAGAGAGAGTGAGGGTTTACTGGGGATTCGGGCATCAAAGTTGGAGGTGAGGGTGTGGTTGAGCAGATCAACAGCTGCAGAAGTATGGTGGCGAATGGAGGGCCAAAGACTGGACCTTTGGGAGTTTGAATATAATGCCTCCTCTCTGGAAAATGTTCAGCTCACTCCCAAATGGATATCGAGACAGATTTGTGTATTGTCTCACTTCCTGCACACGGACAGAGGAACTAACAATGCAGCAAGGTGGGGATAATCCTCCTGACTTTCATGGCCATATTTATAACGTAAGCCTTCTTATCCCCGATGTGGAGATGCCGGTGCTGGACTGGGGTGGACAAATATGAGAAGTCGCACAACACCAGGTTATAGTCCAACAGTTTTATTTGAAATCACAAGCTTTCGGAGCGCTGCTCCTTCGTCAGGTGAAGTGAAGAGATGCATATAGGCACAGCATATATAGTCAGAGAACACTGCCAGATGACTACAGTTAATCTTTCTAACTGCCCTTTATCACACCTTATCCCCGGTAGACCTTTTTGCATAGAATTACATAGAAGTTACAGCACAGAAACAGGCCATTGGGCCCAACTGGTCCGTGCCGGTGTTTATGCTCCACACCAGCCTCCTCCCACCCCTCTTCATCTCACACTATCACCGTATCCTTCTATCCCTTTCGCCCTCATGTGTTTATCCAGCTTCCCCTTAAATGCATCTACGCTCTTCGCCTCAACCACTCCCTGTGGCAGCGAGTTCCACATTCTCACCACTCTATTTTTGTTGTACTTGTCATCCCCACTTTCCCTGCATGTTGTTTCCTCCTGCTTCCTGCATGAGCTCCCAAGTTTGCTCAGAGGGTGATTCATATTTTATCTGATCTCTTCGTTTGTGCGCCCAACTGCAGATTTATCAAACCGCCAGACCTGTCACCAGCTACCAGTATCCTCCACCACAACATAAGGACTGGAGATCATTGCTATTTGATTTTCTCAGCAACCATTGAACGTACAGTGAGACCTGCTGCCTCCCCGGGAGACCCGGTTTATACCAGGACTCCTGCAGACTCTGTCATATCCAGCATCGCACCAGAAAGAACTCACATTTCTCCAGCGCCTTTCACCACCTCAGGACGTCTCAAAGCGCTTTTCAGCCAATGAAGTACTTTTTTGAAGTGCGGTCACTGTTGTTATGCAGGACGTCGGCAGCCTATTTTCACACAGCAAGATCCCACAACAGCAATGTGATAAATGACCAGATAATCTGTTTTTAGTGATGTTGGTTGAGGGATAAATATCAGCCCCAGGACACTGGGGAGAACTCCCCCTGCTCTTCTTCCAATAGTGGTCGTGGGATCTTTTACATCCACCCGAGAGGGCAGACAAGGCCTCGGTTTAACGTCTCATCTGAAAGACAGCCCCTCCTACAGTGCAGCACTCCCTTAGTACTGACCCTCCGACAGTACGGCACTCCCTCAGTACCGCCCCTTCGACAGTGCGGTGCTCCCTCAGTACTGCCTCTCCGACTATGCGGCGCTCCCTCAGTACTGCCCCTCCGACAGTGCGGTGCTCCCTCAGTACTGCCCCTCCGACAGTGCGGCGCTCCCTCAGTACTGCCACTCCGACAGTGCGGCACTCCCTCAGTACCGCCCCTCCGACTGTGCGGCGCTCCCTCAGTACCGCCCCTCCGACAGTGCGGCGCTCCCTCAGTACCTCCCCTCCGACAGTGCAGCGCTCCCTCAGTACCGTCCCTCCGACAGTGTGGCGCTCCCTCAGTACTGCCCCTCCGACCGTGCGGCGCTCCCTCAGTACTGGCCCCTCTGACAGTGCGGCGCTCCCTCAGTACTGCCCCTCCGACAGTGCAGCTCTCCCTCAGTACTGCCTCTCCGACAGTGCGGTGCTCCCTCAGCACTGCCCCTCCGACAGTGCGGCGCTCCCTCAGTACTGCCCCTCTGACAGTGTGGCGCTCTCTCAGTACTGCCCCTCCGACAGTGCGGCGCTCCCTCAGTACTGCCCCTCCGACAGTGCGGCGCTCCCTCAGTACCGCCCCTCCTACAGTGCGGCGCTCCCTCAGTACTGCCCCTCCGACAGTGCGGCGCTCCCTCAGTACTCACCCTCCGACAGTGCGGAGCTCCCTCAGTACTGCCCCGCCGACAGTGCGGTGCTCCCTCAATACTGCCCCTCCGAGAGTGCGGCGCTCCCTCAGTACTGCCACTCCGACAGTGCGGCGCTCCCTCAGTACCGCCCCTCCGACTGTGCGGCGCTCCCTCAGTACCGCCCCTCCGACAGTGCGGCGCTCCCTCAGTAACGCCCCTCTGACAGTGCGGCGCTCCCTCAGTACCGTCCTTCCGACAGTGCGGCGCTCTCTCAGTACTGCCCCTCCGACCGTGCGGGGCTCCCTCAGTACTGGCCCCTCTGACAGTGCGGCGCTCCCTCAGTACCCGCCCCTCCGAGAGTGCGGCGCTCCCTCAGTACTGCCCCTCCGACAGTGCGGCGCTCCCTCAGTACTGCCCCTCCGACAGTGCGGCGCTCCCTCAGCACTGCCCCCCCGTCAGTGCGGCGCTCCCTCAGTACTGCCCCTGCGACAGTGCGGCGCTCTCTCAGTACTGCCCCTCCGACAGTGCGGCGCTCCCTCAGTACTGCCCCTCCGACAATGCGGCACTCCCTCAGTACTGCCCCTCTGACAGTGTGGCGCTCCCTCAGTACTGCCCCTCCTACAGTGCGGCGCTCCCTCAGTACTGCCCCTCCGACAGTGCAGCTCTCCCTCAGTACTGCCTCTCCGACAGTGTGGCGCCCCTCAGCACTGCCTCTCCGACAGTGCAGCGCTCCCTCAGTACTGCCCCTCCAACAGTGCGGCGCTCCCTCAGCACTGCCCCTCCGACAGTGCGGCGCTCCCTCAGTACTGCCCCTCCGACAGTGCGGCGCTCTCTCAGTACTGCCCCTCCGACCGTGCGGGGCTCCCTCAGTACTGGCCCCTCTGACAGTGCGGCGCTCCCTCAGTACCGCCCCTCCGAGAGTGCGGCGCTCCCTCAGTACTGCCCCTCCGACAGTGCGGCGCTCCCTCAGTACTGCCCCTCCGACAGTGCGGCGCTCCCTCAGCACTGCCCCCCCGTCAGTGCGGCGCTCCCTCAGTACTGCCCCTGCGACAGTGCGGCGCTCTCTCAGTACTGCCCCTCCGACAGTGCGGCGCTCCCTCAGTACTGCCCCTCCGACAATGCGGCACTCCCTCAGTACTGCCCCTCTGACAGTGTGGCGCTCCCTCAGTACTGCCCCTCCTACAGTGCGGCGCTCCCTCAGTACTGCCCCTCCGACAGTGCAGCTCTCCCTCAGTACTGCCTCTCCGACAGTGTGGCGCCCCTCAGCACTGCCTCTCCGACAGTGCAGCGCTCCCTCAGTACTGCCCCTCCAACAGTGCGGCGCTCCCTCAGCACTGCCCCTCCGACAGTGCGGCGCTCCCTCAGTACTGCCCCTCCGACAGTGCGGCGCTCTCTCAGTACTGCCCCTCCAACAGTGCGGCGCTCCCTCAGTACTGCCCCTCCGACAGTGCGGCGCTCCCTCAGTACTGCCCCTCCGACAGTGCGGCGCTCCCTCAGTACCGCCCCTCCGACAGTGCGGCGCTCCCTCAGTACTGCCCCTCCGACAGTGCGGCGCTCCCTCAGTACTGCCCCTCCGACAGTGCGGCGCCCCCTCAGTACCGCCCCTCCGACAGTGCTGCGCTCCCTCAGTACTGCCCCTCCGACAGTGCGGCGCTCCCTCAGTACCGCCCCTCCGACAGTGGGGCGCTCCCTCAGTACCACCCCTCCGACAGTGCGGCGCTCCCTCAGTACCACCCCTCCGACAGTGGGGCGCTCCCTCAGTGCTGCCTCTCCGACAGTGCGGCCTGGGCCCCAACTCTGGAATTCCCTCCCTAAACCTCTCCGCCTCTCTCTCCTCCTTTAAGACGCTCCTTAAAACCGAACTCTTTGACCAAGCCCTGCCCTAATTTCTCCTCATGTGGCTCGGTGTCAAATTGTGTTTGACAATCGCTCCTGTGTAGCACCTTGGGACATTTTACTACATTAAAGGCGCTATATAAATGCAAGTTGTTGCTGTTGTTTTTGTTTCCATTTCCTGGTGAGCCTTGGTGTGTCTGTACAATAAATGTATGCAGCTTCAGTCAGTGAGACTGGTAGGTCTCAGGGTTTTAAGGAGCACCCTGGAGGAGGAGAGAGCGGCGGAGAGGTTTAGGGAGGGAATTCCAGAGCTCGGGGCCCAGGCGGCTGAAGGGACGGCCGCCAATGGTGGAGCGATGGAAATCGGGGGATGCTCAAGAGGCCAGAATTGGAGGAGCGCAGAGATCTCGGAGGGTTGTAGGGCTGGAGGAGGTTACAGAGATAGTGAGGGGAGCGAGGAGGCCGCGGAGGGGATTTGAAAACAAGGATGAGAATTTTGAAATCGAGGAGTTGCTGGACCGGGAGCCAATGTAGGTCAGCGAGCACAGGGGGTGATGGGTGAACGGGACTCGGTGCGAGTTAGGACACGGGGCAGCAGAGTTTGGGATGAGCTGAAGTTTATGGAGGGTGGAAGATGGGAGGCCAGTCAGGAGAGAGATGGAGTAGACAAAGGCATGGATGAGGGTTTCAGCAGCAGATGAGCTGAGGCAGGGGCGGAGATGGGCGATATTACGAAGGTGGAATTAGGCGCATGTTGTTCCTGGTGGTCTCTGACTCACTAAGAGTTGAACCTCATCTGTCAGCAGGAGGAGGCAGACACCGCCCAGACGGACCTCACACCTGTTCCGTGCGTGTTTGACTGTGGGCGAAGATTTGCGTGCTGTGTAGGGTTGCCAACCCTGGTTGGACCTAGTCCTGGGAGTCTCATCACATGACCTCCTGCCATTGGCCGCCCTGTCCCCGCACTCCTGCCATTGGTCGCCCAACACGTCAATCCTCGCGGGGCCCCGCCTTCCACCAGCCAATCGGAAAGCGAGCAGACGCTCCGACACCCAATTGGATGATACTGGACTGTTGTTCAAAAAGCCTTTTTTTCCCAACTCCAATATTTTGATAACTAATAAACCAAAACGCCCAGAGACATTACTGCGCATATTTAATAATTCATTAGAACAAGGTGTAGTGCCAGAGGACTGGCGGATAATTAACGCAATACCGATATTTAAGAAGGGGGATAGAACATGTCCAGGGAACTATAGACCAGTCAGCTTAACATCGGTGGTAGGAAAAATAATGGAATCCCTACTAAAGGAGAAAATAGAAGAACATCGAGAAACCAAAAATATAATAATGAATAGTCAGCATGGATTTCAAAAGGGAAAGTCTTGCTTGACCAACCTCATTGAATTTTTTAAAGAAATAACAGAGAGAGTAGACAAGGGTAATGCAGTAGATGTAATTTATCTGGATTTTCTAAAGGCCTTCGATAAGATACCCCATAATAGACTGATGAACAAGGTCAGAGAATGCGGAGTCAGGGGACATGTAGCAGAATGGATTGCTGGCTGGCTTCAGGACAGAAAGCAGAGAGTCGGAGTAAAGAGTAGCTTATTCACAGTGGCAGAAGGTGGGTAGTGGTGTTCCACAAGGATCAGTGTTGGGACCACTGCTGTTCACAATTTATATTAATGATTTAGACTTTGGAATCAAAAACACAATTTCTAAATTTGCGGATGACATCAAATTGGGGTGGGGGGTGGGGGGATAGTCAATCCTGAGGAGGACTGCAACACGTTACAGGAGGACATTAATAAACTTGCAGAATGGGCATATAATTGGCAAATGAAGTTCAACACAGATAAATATGAGGTATTACATTTTGGTAGGAAGAATAGGGAGGTCACTTATCACTTGGAGGGTGCGAGTCTAGATGGGGTAGAGGAACAAAGGGATCTCGGAGTACAAATACACAAATCACTAAAAGTTGTGACACAGGTTAACAAGGCCATAAAAAAAGAAAACCAAGCACTAGGGTTTATTTCTAGAGGGATAGAATTGAAAAGTAGGGAAGTTATGCTAAATCTGTATCGAACCTTGGTTAGAGCACACTTGGAGTACTGCGTACAGTTCTGGTCGCCATATTATAAAAAGATATAGAGGCACTGGAGAGGGTGCAGAGAAGATTTACAAGGATGATACCAGAAATGCGAGGGTATCCATATCAGGAAAGGATGAACGGGCTGGGTCTCTTCTCTTGAAAAAAGAAGGCTGAGGGGTGACCTAATAGAGGTCTTTAAAATTATGAAAGGTTTTGATAGAGTGGATACAGAGAGAATGTTTCCACTTGTGGGGAAGAGCAAAACTAGAGGCCATCAATATAAGATAGTCACCAAGAAATCCAATCGGGAATTCAGGAGAAACTTCTTTACCCAGAGAGTGGTGAGAATGTGGAGCTCGCTCCCACAGGGAGTGGTTGAGGCGAATAGTATAGATGCATTTAAGGGGAGGCTGGACAAGTATATGAGGGAGAAGGGAATAGAGGGTTACGCTGATAGATTTAGGTGGGGAAAGACGGGAGGAGGCTCGAGTGGAGCATAAACGGCGGCATGGACTGGTTGGGCCGAATGGCCTGTTTCTGTGCCGTATATCCAATGTAATCCGATGTGAAATAAAAAGCACACAATTTATTTAACGCCCCTGTGATTTTTCTCCCTGGATGTTGCTGGAAGCTGTGTCCTGGAGATTAAACTTCAATTCCTGGAGGATTGACACTGCCGACCCACGCCAGTTCTGCCAGTGTTTGACTGTGTGGTGGGGGGGCGGGCGTGGGGGGAGAGAGTTGTCTGCACTGTGTTTGCCCAAAGGCGCATACTGAACTGCTCCGCATCCCTCCAACCTGGCGCACACACCAGGCCGATACCCCGCTGACCATTTCATCTCAAAGCCAGAAAGAGCAGCAGGAATCCACCGCAGGAGATTTGGATTCATTCCCCCCCCCCCGCCCCATTAAGACAGGCCTCCTTTCTGAGTCAGCGGCCAATCTGGGCTGCTCTTGTTTGTTCAGCCTCTGAGAGCAATGGCAATGAGCCAAAGGGAAGGGCGGTAACGGCAGTCTGACACATCGCATTGTGCTGAAACCATTAACCGTTCAAATCTTCCGGCTCCCTTCTCTGCGCTCTTTCGATTTCGGCAAAAGTGTTTTCTTCCTCTTCCTCCTCTCTGTCTCGCAGGGGACGGGGAGCTGAGCGGTTGGAAATCCCGATTGGGCCGTGCCTTGTAACTGGTGCAGGGGGGGTGGGAGGGGGGCGAGCTGGGTGGCACAGTTCCACTCCCTACCCCTGACTCACCCTCATTGTCCCTTCCTCTTTCTGTGAAACGCCCTGATGCTGAGAACTCACCGTGTTGCAGATCCAGTTTGCATGTTTAATAAAGGGGCTGGTGTGGGCGTATAAATCATTGCATCTCACCGCACAGGAGGATCCCATTCGGCCCATCGTGCCTGTGCGGGCTCTTTGAAAGAGTTCTCCAATTAGTCCCACTCCCCCCTGCTCTTTCCCCACAGCCCTGCAAATTTTTCCCCTTCAAGTATTTCTCCAATTCCCTTTTGAAAGTCACTATTGAATCTGCTTCCACCGCCCTTTCAGGCAGCGCATTCCAGATCACAACAACTCGCTGCATAAAAAAACATTCTCCTCATCTCCCCCTCTGGTTCTTTTGCCAATTATCTTCAATCTGTGTCCTCTGGTTACCGACCCTCCTGCCACTGGAAACAGTTTCTCCCCATCTACTCGATCAAAACCCCTCATGATTTTGAACGCCTCGATTAAATCTCCCCTTAACCTTCTCTGGTCTAAAAGAAAAAAAGACTTGCATTTCTACAGCGCCTTTCACAACCACCGGACGTCTCAAAGCGCTTTACAGCCAATAACATACTTGTTTTTTAGAGTGTGGTCACTGTTGTAATGTGGGAAATGCGGCAGCCAATTTGCGCACAGCAAGCTCCCACAAATTGGGCCAGAAATTCGTCTCTTGTCGGGTGAGTACGCGCTGTGTACTCACCCGCAAGGCCTCCTGAAGTGTCGGTTTTCTGCATGCACTGCGCATGCGCGGGAAACCGAAACTTCCGTTCCCCTGAAGGGAGGGGTTCAGAAGTCGAACGCGTGCGCGGGAGAGGCTGCGCGCACCCAGCGAACTTCGTTTTTTTTTCATGTTTCTCCGGGAGGGTAAGTATGGAGAAGCTGCACATTTAAAAAGGAGGCGCAGGACCCGTTTTCAACAAGGTAAGTGGTTAATTAATTACAATTTAAACATTTTTTCAACAGGTTTATCTTTTTTACATACTTTAAAGAAAGGTAAGTTTATTTTTAGCACCGTTAAAAAGTATAATTAATTTTTTCAAAAATTTACATTTTTGTTTAAAGTAGTTAATTTATGTAATTTATAGTTATTTAAAAAATGTGATGTTTTTTTTAAATTTATTTGAAGTTTTAGTGTGGTTTTGGGGCCGATCACGATTCATAGATTTGACAGGTCTTCCTGTCAAATCTATGAATGGAGATTCTCTGCTAGGATTGGCTCTCCATGGCCCACGTGATCCCAGGGGACGCTTCGAACTAACTGCGCCCCTGGGATACGCAAGCACTGCGCGCCGGCAGCTGCAGGAGGCCCAGGACCCGAATTCCTCGTGGGCTTGAAGCACAACGGCAGGCACGGTAGGTGAGTACACGCGCGATGCTTGCACCCGCACGAAGCCGGAAAACCGAATTTCTGGCCCAATGTGATAATGATCAGATAATCTGTTTTAGTGATGTTGGTTGAGGGATAAATATTGGCCCCAGGACACTGGGGAGAACTCCCCCCTGCTCTTCTTCCAATAGTGGCCGTGGGATCTTTTACGTCCACCTGAGAGAGCAGACGGGGGCCTCGGTTTAACGTCTCATCCGAAAGACGGCACCTCAGACAGTGCGGGGCTCCCTCAGTACCGCCCCTAAGACAGTGCGGCGCTCCCTCAGCACTGCCCCTCCGACAGTGCGACGCTCCCTCAGTACTGCCCCTCCGACAGTACGGCGCTCCCTCAGTACCGCCCCTCTCATAGTGCAGTGCTCCCTCAGTACTGCCCCTCCGACAGTGCGGTGCTCCCTCAGTACTGCCCCTCTGACAGTGCGGTGCTCCCTCAGTACTGCCCCTCTGACAGTGCGGCGCTCCCTCAGTACTGTCCCTCCAACAGTGCGGCGCTCCCTCAGTACTGCCCCTCCAACAGTGCGGCGCTCCCTCAGTACTGCCCCTCCGACAGTGCGGCGCTCCCTCAGTACTGACCCTCCGACAGTGCGGCGCTCCCTCAGTACTGCCCCTCCGACAATGCAGCGCTCCCTCAGTACTGCCCCTCCGACAGTGCGGGGCTCCCTCAGTACTGGCCCTCCGACAGTGCGGCGCTCCCTCAGTACTGCCCTTGCGACAGTGCGGCGCTCCCTCAGTACTGCCCATCCGACAGTGCGGCGTTCCCTCAGTACTTCCCCTCCGACAGTGCGGAGCTTCCTCAGTACTGCACTGGAGTGTCAGCCTACAATTTTGTGCTCAGGTCCACTGGAGTGGGATATCAAACCCACAACCTTCTGACTCACAGGCGAGAGTGCTGCCCACTGAGCCACAGCTGACACTAAAGAGAACAACCCCAGCTTCTCCAGTCTCTCCACATAACTGAAGTCTCTCATCCCTGGTGCCATTCTGGTCAATCTCCTCCACACCCTCTGCAAGGCCTTGACATCCTTCCTAAAGTGCGGTGCCCAGAATTGGACACAATACTCCAGCTGGGGTCTAACCAGTGATTTATATAAAGGTTTAACATCCTGGTTTGTGTACTCTATGCCTCTATTAATAAATACTGCCCCTCCGACAGTGCGGCGCTCCCTCAGTACTGACCCTCCGACAGTGGAGATTTTGTCTGTGTTTAAATTGTGAATTCTGGGAGATTCTCTCAATGCTAACTTACCTGACGAAGGAGCGAACTGCTTCGAAAGCTTGTAAAATTAAATAAATCTGTTGGACTATAACCTGGTGTTGTGCGACTTCTCTCTATTAATAAAGCCCAGGATCCTGGATGCTTTTTTAACAGCCTTATTGACATGTCCTGCCACCTTCAAAGATTTGTGTCTGTGACAATATCTAAATTAGTCTAGATTCCTCCATCCCCAATGTTTTTTAAAATTCGTTTATGGGATGTGGGCGTCGCTGGCAAGGCCGGCATTTATTGCCCATCCCTAATTGCCCCTTGAGAAGGTGGTGGTGAGCCGCCTTCTTGAACCGCAGCAGTCCGTGCGGTGAAGGTGCTCCCACAGTGCTGTTAGGGAGGGAGTTCTAGGATTTTGACACAGCGACGATGAAGGAACAGCCCGATATATTTCCAAGTCAGGATGGTGTGTGTGACTTGGAGGGGAACTTGGAGGGGGTGGTGTTCCCCTGCGCCTGCTGCCCTTGTCCTTCTAGGTGGAAGAGGTCGCGGGTTTGGGAGGTGCTGCCGAAGAAGCCTTGGCGAGTTGCTGCAGTGCATTTTGTAGATGGTACATACTGCAGCCATGGTGCGCCGGTGGTGGAGGGAATGAATGTTTAATGTGGTGGATGGGGTGCCGATCAAGCGGGCTGCTTTGTCCTGGATGGTGTCGAGCTTCTTGAGTGTTGTTGGAGCTGCACTCATCCAGGCAAGTGGAGAGTATTCCATCAGACTCCTGACTTGTGCCTTGTAGATGGTGGAAAGGCTTTGAGGAGTTAGGAGGTGAGACACTCGCCGCAGAATACCCAGCCTCTGACCTGCTCTTGTTGGCACAGTATTTATGTGGCTGGTCCAGTTAAGGTTCTGGTCAATGGTGTTGATGGTGGGGGATTCGGCGATGGCAATGCCGTTGAATGTCATGGGGCGGTGGTTAGACTGTCGCTTGTTGGAGATAGTCATTGCCTGGCACTTGCGTGGCGCAAATGTTACCTGCCACTTATCAGCCCAAGCCTGAACTTTGACCAGGTCATGTTGCATGCGGGCATAGAACCATAGAAAAATAGGAGCAGGAGTAGGCCATTCGGCCCTTCGATATGATCATGGCTGATCCTCTATATCAATACCATATTCCCGCTCTCTCCCCACAACCGTTGATGCCTTTTGTGTCTAGAAATCTATCTATCTCCTTCTGGACTGCTTCATTATCTGCGGAGTTGTGAATGGCACTGAACACTGTGCAGTCATCAGCGAACATCCCCATTTCTGACCTTATGTTGGAGGGAAGGTCATTGATGAAGCAGCTGAAGATGGTTGGGCCTAGGGCACTGCCCTGAGGAACTCCTGCAGCGATGTCCTGGGGCTGTGATGATTGACCTTCAACCACCTCAACCATCTTCCTTTGTGCTAGGTATGACTCCAGCCAGTGGAGAGTTTTCCCCCCGATTCCCATTGACTTCAGTTTTACTAGGGCTCCTTCATGCCACACTCGGTCAAATGCTGCCTTGATGTCAAGGGCAGTCACTCTCACCTCACCTCTGGAATTCAGCTCTTTTGTCCATGTTTGGACCAAGGCTGTAATGAGATCGGGAGCGGAGTGGTCTTGGCGGAACCCAAACTGGGCTTCAGTGAGCAGGTATTGGTGAGTAAGTGCCGCTTGATAGCACTGTCGATGACACATTCCATCACTTTGCTGATGATTGAGAGTAGACTGATGGGGCGGTAATTGGCCGGATCGGATTTGTCCTGCTTTTTGTGGACAGGACATATCTGGGCAGTTTTCCACATTGTCGGATAGATGCTAGTGTTGTAGCTGTACTAGAACAGCTTGGCTAGAGGCGCAGCTAGTTCTGGAGCACAAGTCTTCAGCACAATAGCCGGGATGTTGTCGGGGCCCATAGCCTTTGCTGTATCCAGTGCGCACAGCCGTTTCTTGATATCACTTGGAGTGAATCGAATTGGCTGAAGACTGGCTTCTGTGATGGTGGGGACCTCAGGAGGAGGCCGATATGGATCATCCACTCAGCACTTCTGGCTGAAGATGGTTGCAAACGCTTCAGCCTTGTCTTTTGCACTCACGTGCTGAGCTCCACCATCATTGAGGATGGGAATATTCATAGAGCCTCCTCCTCCCGTTAGTTGTTTAATGGTCCACCACCATTCACGACTGGATGTGGCAGGACTGCAGAGCTTTGATCTGATCTGTTGATTTTGGGATCGCTTAGCCCTGTCTATAGCATGCTGCTTCCGCTGTTTAGCATGCGTGTAGTCCTGTGTTGCAGCTTCCCCAGGTTGGCACCTCATTTTTAGGTATGCCTGGTGCTGCTCCTGGCATGCTCTTCTACACTCCTTATTGAACCAGGGTTGGTCCCCTGGCTTGATGTTAATGGTAGAGTGAGGGATATGCCGGGCCATGAGGTTACAGATTCTGGTGGAATACAATTCTGTTGCTGCTGATGGCCCACAGCGCCTCATGAATGCCCAGTTTTGAGCTGCTAGATCTGTTCAGAATCTATCCCATTTAGCACGGTGGTAGTGCCGCACAACACGATGGAGGGTGTCCTCAGTGTGAAGACGGGACTTCGTCTCCACAATGACTGTGCGGTGGTCACTGCTACCAATACTGTCATGGACAGATGCATCTGCGACAGGTAGATTGGTGAGGACGAGGTCAAGTAGGGTTTTCCCTCGTGTTGGTTCTCTCACCACCTGCCACAGGCCCAGACTGGTCGCTATATCCTTCAGGACTCGGCCAGCTCGGTCAGTAGTGGTGCTACCGAGCCACTCTTGGTGATGGACATTGAAGTCCCCCACCCAGAGTACATTCTGTGCCCTTGCTGCTCTCAGTGCTTCTTCCAAGTGGTGTTCAACATTGCGGAGTACTGATTCATGCGGAGTACTGATTCATCAGCTGAGGGAGGGCAGTAGGTGGTAATCAGCAGGAGGTTTCCTTGCCCATGCTTGACCTGAAGCCATGAGACTTCAAGGGATCTGGAGTCAATGTTGAGGACTCCCAGGGCCACTCATTCCCGACTGTATACCACTGTGCCGCCACCCCTGGTGGGTCTGTCCTGCCGGTGGGACAGGACATACCCAGGGATGGTGATGGAGGAGTTTGGGACATGGGCTGAAAGGTATGATTCTGTGAGTATGACAATGTCAGGCTGTTGCTTGACTATTCTGTGGGACAGCTCTGCCAATTTTGGCACAAGTCCCCAGATGTTGGTGAGGAGGACTTTGCAGGGTCGACTGGGCTGGGTGTGCCGTTGTCGTGTCCGAATCCGGTGCCGAGGTCGATGCCGGGTGGCCCGTCCGGTTTCATTCTTATTATTGTTTTTTTTGGGGCGGTTTGTTACAACTGAGAGTCTTGCTGGGCCATTTCAGAGGACAGTTAAGAGTCAACCACATTGCTGTAGGTCTGGAGTCACATATCGGCCAGACCGGGTAAGGACAGTAGATTTCCTTCCCTAAAGGACATTAGTGAGCCAGATGGGTTTTTACAACAATCCGATAGTTTCATGGTTACCATTACTGACACTAGCTTTTTTTAAATTCCAGATTTATTTAATTAACTGGATTGGGCGCCCGACATGTCAATCCTCATGGTGCCCCGCCCCCATGGCCAATCGGAAAGACTCTCTGTTATCCGATTGGATGATTCTTGACTGCCAATCAAAGAACCTTTTTCTCATGTCTGATATTTGTATAATGAATAAACAGAAGCAATCAAAGAGATTTTTTTGAAAACCCCATTTATTTATGTCCTTGATGGTTGTTCTCCCAAGTGATGCTGGCAGTCGTGTCCTGGAGATGTGGCTCGAGTTCCTGGTCACACCAAGCCACACAAGGAAATATTCGGACAGGTGACCAAAGAGGTCGGTTTTAAGGAGCGTCTTAAAGGAGGAGAGAGAGGCGGAGAGGTTTAGGGAGGGAATTCCAGAGCTCAGGGCCCAGGCGGCTGAAGGCACGGCCGCCAATGGTGGAGCGATGGAAATCGGGGGATGCGCGAGAGGCCAGAATTGGAGGAGCGCAGAGATCTCGGAGGCGTGGGACCCAGGTTAGATCGGGGTACGCCATGCATGGTACCGTGAGGCTAACTCCGATTCTAAATCCACACGCATCGTGAAACCGGGACTGTGAGCAACAGAAATAACAACAGAAAATGCTGGAAAAACTCAGCAGGCCAGGCAGCATCCATGGAGAGAGAAACAGAGTTAACGTTTCAGGTCGAAGACCCTTTGTCAGAACTGGAATAAAGCAGGAAATGAAATAGATTTAAAGCAAGGATAAAGCTGGGAAATGGGGGAGGGGATGAAAGAACAAAAGGAGAGATTAAGAGACATTGAGAGACATTAAGAGATGATCAAGGCAAGAGGTGGTGTTAATGTGACAGGTTGAGGCTGAAAGAAGTGTGAAATGCACTGGCAGAATGAAGGACAGCTTCTAGGAGGAAAAAAAAAGGGGAGGTGCCAAACAAAAGGGTGGATGAAAAAATAAAATATAAATGTGATAGGGGCCGAGGTTATGATCTAAAATTGTTGAACTCGATATTGAGTCCAGAGGGCTGTAGGGTGCCTAAACGAAAGATGAGGTGCTGTTCCTCGAGCTTACGCTGAGCTTCCGTGGAACAATGCAAGAGGCCGAGGACGGTGAGGTCAGAGTGGGAGTGAAGCGGTGAATTAAAGTGACAGGCCACCGGGAGCTCGGGGTCCCCCTTTCGGACTGAACGGAGGTGTTCCGCAAAGCGGTCACCCAATCTGCGTTTGGTCTCCCCAATGTGAGCCACAGACTGTTTCTGAAAAGGCCACACAGGTCCCCAGCTGGGTGAGATGTCCTGTCTGAAAACCATTTACTAATCAGCACATTTGTGGCGGTGCTGTGCGCGTGTCCATGGCAACGGGCCAGTCCTGGGGAATGGGATGCGCCCCAGACGGTGACGCACGGTTGAGGGACATGATGGAGCCACAGCTGACCACTGAGCAATGGCACGTCCTGCTGACTGTTCGGATCGCAGCGCTGTCGGGATTTCCCTGCTCATTCCGATCCTTTCAGCCGCCTCACGCGCTCAGTGATTTATCACAGAAACACCACAGGAGAGCTCACAGGGACACTCGGGGCTTCCTGCTCCGACAAATCCTCAACCATCTCCCCCCTGGTTTCCCCATCACCACTTCCCCCATTTGTCACGCACCACTTCCACCAGCAGGACAGTTCACGACACTGTTGCAGATCGCATCAGGGCTCACACATTCAACTCAACAGCTGGAGAGGGCTGTCACTCTGGGTAATCCAGTGCGTTCCTCCCTCAGTTGTCAGCCAGTGAGGGCTGTTACAGTGGGAGAGTGTTACTCCCTCAGTCTATAGCTTGTGAGGTCTGCCCTCTGGTTACCGACCCTCCTGCCAGTGGAAACAGTTTCTTCCTATTTACTCGATTAAACGCCTCTATTAAATCTCCCCTTAACCTTCTCTGCTCTAAGGAGAACATTCCCAGCTTCTCCAGTCTCCCCTGTGTCAGGCGTGCCTCAGTTGGTAGCACACTTGCCTCTGAGTCCGAAGGTTGTGGGTTCAAGTCCCACTCCAGAGACTTGAGCACAAAAGTCTAGGCTGACACTCCAATGCAGTACTGAGGGAGCGCCGCACTGTCGGAGGGGCAGTACTGAGGGAGCGCCGCACTGTCGGAGGGGCAGTACTGAGGGAGTGCCGCACTGTCGGAGGGGCAGTACTGAGGGAGCGCCGCACTGTCGGAGGGGCAGTACTGAGGGAGTGCCGCACTGTCGGAGGGGCAGTACTGAGGGAGTGCCGCACTGTCGGAGGGGCAGTACTGAGGGAGTGCCGCACTGTCGGAGGGGCAGTACTGAGGGAGCGCCGCACTGTCGGAGGGGCAGTACTGAGGGAGCGCCGCACTGTCGGAGGGGCGGTACTGAGGGAGCGCCGCACTGTCGGAGGGGCGGTACTGAGGGAGCGCCGCATTGTCAGCGGGGCAGTACTGAGAGAGAGCCGCACTGTCGGAGGGGCAGTACTGAGGGAGCGCTGCACTGTCAGAGGTGCCGTCTTTCAGATGAGACGTTAAACCGAGGCCCCGTCTGTCCTCTCAGGTGGACGCAAAAGATCCTATGGCACTATTTCGAAGAGCAGGGTGTCCTGGGGCCAATATTTATCCCTCAACCAACATCACTAAAATACAGATGATCCGGTCATTATCACATTGCCGTTTGTGGGATCTTGCTGTGCACAAATTGAGCTGCCGCGTTTCCCACATTACAACAGTGACCACACTTCAAAAAAGCGCTTCATTGGCTGTAAAGCGCTTTGGGACATCGGGTGGTTGAGAAAGGCGCCGGAGAAATGCGAGTCTTTCATTCTCCACATCACTGAAGTCCCTCATCCCTGGGACCATTCTGGTCAATCTCCTCCGCACCCTCTCCAAGGCCCTTGACATCCTTCCTAAAGTGCGGTGCCCAGAACTGGACACAAGACTCCAGCTGGAGTCTAACCAGTGTTTTATGAAGGTTGAAAGAAAGAAAGACAGACATTTCTATCGCGCCTTTCACGACCACCGGACGTCTCAAATCGCTTTACAGCCAATGAAGTACTTTTGGAGTGGAGTCACTGTTGTAATGTGGGAATGATGCGGAGATGCCGGTGTTGGACTGGGGTGGACAAAAGTGAGAAGTCGCACAACACCAGGTTATAGTCCAACAGCTTTATTTGAAATCTCGAGCTTTCGGAGCGCTGCTCCTTCGTCAGGTGAAGTGAAGAGATGCATATAGGCACAGCTTATATAGTCAGAGAACACTGCCAGATGATTACAGTTAATCTTTCTAACTGCCGAGGTGTGATAAAGGGCAGTTAGAAAGATTAACTGTAATCACCTGGCAGTGTTCTCTGACTATATATGCTGTGCCTATATGCATCTCTTCACTTCACCTGACGAAGGAGCAGCGCTCCGAAAGCTTGTGATTTCAAATAAAGCTGTTGGACTATAACCTGGTGTTGTGCGACTTCTCACATAATGTGGGAATGTTTAGCCTAATTTCATTGCTTTTGCGCGCTGTGCCTCTATTTATAAAGCCAAGTATGCTTTTTTTTTTGAACAGCCTTCTCAAATTGCCCTGCTACCTTCGATTGTGTGTGATTCTTCCTGTCCCTGTGTTACGGGGAAGCGTATTTCCCATTCAGTCCCTGGCTAGGTAGGGCGGGGTCTGTGTGAAAACCGATCTCATTATTAAGCTGGCTGGCATGGGTTTTGTGTCAAAGTGCCGTTCCCTTCGCAGCCCCACCCAGCTCCCCTCCACAATCAAACACAGAGAGACATCTGCAATCGTTCAAACTGCCATCCATTGGTAAACTGGCTCCCATTTCGCTCCCACCACTTTTTGAAACAAAGATGACTTTGTGTCACGCTTTGGAGTCGACTGAATACTCGGAGAGAGATAGAGTCTGTTGTTGCGAGTGTAGGGCAGCTTTAATTACAGGCTGCGCTTGAGGGCAGAATGTGTGTGTGATCAGCGCGGGTGACTCACTTCGACCACAGAACTGTGTGCCAAAAGGCACAGAAGGAATGCACTGTTTGAATTGCAAACTACTGCTCCGCTCCTTGAGTTTTTTACTCATATTTAGATCTGCAATTCTCCCTGATACTTCAAAGGATTTAAACTGAATCGTGTCCCTGAGTTCAGGAGTTCCCTCTCCTGATATCTGTCCAGTGAGTCCTGCTGGACAGTTCATCCATGAAGATTAAGCACTAGAGAGGACTCATACCCCAGTGAGAGTCAGCACCTTCAGGTGAGATAGGGATCCATACCCCAGTGAGAGTCAGCACCTTCAGGAGAGGAGGGGCCCCGTACCCCAGTGAGGGTCAGCACCTTCAGGAGAGGAGGGGACCCGTACCCCAGTGAGAGTCAGCACCTTCAGGAGAGGAGGGGACCCGTACCCCAGTGAGAGTCAGCACCTTCAGGAGAGGAGGGGCCCCGTATCCCAGTGAGAGTCAGCACCTTCAGGAGAGGAGGGGACCCGTACCCCAGTGAGAGTCAGCACCTTCAGGAGAGGAGGGGACCCGTACCCCAGTGAGAGTCAGCACCTTCAGGATAGGAGGGGACCCGTACCCCAGTGAGAGTCAGCACCTTCAGGAGAGGAGGGGACCCGTACCCCAGTGAGAGTCAGCACCTTCAGGAGAGGAGGGGCCCCGTACCCCAGTGAGAGTCAGCACCTTCAGGAGAGGAGGGGACCCGTACCCCAGTGAGAGTCAGCACCTTCAGGAGAGGAGGGGCCCCGTATCCCAGTGAGAGTCAGCACCTTCAGGTGAGATGGGGATCCATACCCCAGTGAGAGTCAGCACCTTCAGGAGAGGAGGGGACCCGTACCCCAGTGAGAGTCAGCACCTTCAGGAGAGGAGGGGACCTGTGCCCCAGTGAGAGTCAGCACCTTCAGGAGAGGAGGGGACCCGTTCCCCAGTGAGAGTCAGCACCTTCAGGAGAGGAGGGGACCCGTACCCCAGTGAGAGTCAGCACCTTCAGGAGAGGAGACCACCCGTACCCAAGTGAGAGTCAGCACCTTCAGGAGAGATAGGGATCCGTACACCAGTGAGAGTCAGCACCTTCAGGAGAGGAGAGGACCCGTACCCCAGTGAGAGTCAGCACCTTCAGGAGAGGAGGGGACCCGTACCCCAGTGAGAGTCAGCACCTTCAGGAGAGGAGGAGACCTGTACCCCAGTGAGAGTCAGCACCTTCAGGAGAGGAGGGGACCCGTACCCCAGTGAGAGTCAGCACCTTCAGGAGAGGAGGGGACCCGTACCCCAGTGAGAGTCAGCACCTTCAGGAGAGGAGGGGACCCGTACCCCAGTGAGAGTCAGCACCTTCAGGAGAGGAGGGGACCCGTACCCCAGTGAGAGTCAGCACCTTCAGGAGAGGAGGGGACCCGTACCCCAGTGAGAGTCAGCACCTTCAGGAGAGGAGGGGACCCGTACCCCAGTGAGAGTCAGCACCTTCAGGAGAGGAGGGGACCCGTACCCCAGTGAGAGTCAGCACCTTCAGGAGAGGAGGGGAACCGTACCCCAGTGTGAGTCAGCACCTTCGAGAGGAGGGGACCCGTACCCCAGTGAGAGTCAACACCTTCAGGAGAGGAAGGGACCCATACCCCAGTGAGAGTCACCACCTTCAGGAGTGGAGGGGACCCGTACCCAGTGAGAGTCAGCACCTTCAGGAGTGGAGGGGACCCGTACCCCAGTGAGTGTCAACACCTTCAGGAGAGGAGGGGACCCGTACCCCAGTGAGTGTCAACACCTTCAGGAGAGGAGGGGACCCGTACCCCAGTGAGAGTCAGAACCTTCAGGAGAGGAGGGGGCCAGTAACCCAGTGAGAGTCAGCATCTTCAGGAGAGGAGGGGACCCGTAACCCATTGAGAGTCAGCACCTTCAGGAGAGGAGGGGGCCCGTACCCCAGTGAGAGTCAGCACCTTCAGGAGAGGAGGGGACCCGTACCCCAGTGAGAGTCAGCACCTTCAGGAGAGGAGGGGGCCCGTACCCCAGTGAGAGTCAGCACCTTCAGGAGAGGAGGGGACCCGTACCCCAGTGAGAGTCAGCACCTTCAGGAGAGGAGGATAATAGTGTGAGGGGCAGGATTGCTGAACTGGAACGGCCCAATTTGTATCTGAGGCCGACACTGCCTCACACTCTGGTGCTGATTGTGTTGAGGCCACTCAATCAGCAGACCCGCGGAAAGTCCCTGGGCTGTCTTGGGACGGTTTGTTTGGTGCTGATAGACAGCCGGATTGATATAGGGTGGGACAGGGCTGATCCTCGGCTAGAAACTGGAACCCGGAGCAGGGCACCGTGCCGAGAGAGACTAAACACACCGAGGATTCAAGAGTGACCGTAACCATGGCCCGTGCGGGTCAGTGCTAACCGAGCAGAGAGCTGCTGCCCGGCAGAGTGAGTGCTAGGCAGAGTGAGTGCCAGGCAGAGTGAGTGCCAGGCAGAGTCAGTGCCAGGCAGAGTGAGTGCCAGACAGAGTGAGGGCCAGGCAGAGTGAGTGCCAGACAGAGTCAGTGCCAGACAGAGTGAGTGCCAGACAGAGTCAGTGCCAGGCAGAGTGAGTGCCAGGCAGAGTCAGTGCCAGACAGAGTGAGTGCCAGGCAGAGTGAGTGCCAGGCAGAGTCAGTGTCAGACAGAGTGAGTGCCAGACAGTGTGAGTGCCAGACAGAGTGAGTGCCAGACAGAGTGAGTGCCAGACAGAGTGAGTGCCAGACAGAGTGAGTGCCAGACAGAGTGAGGGCCGGGCAGAGTGAGTGCCGGGCAGAGTGAGTGCCGGGCAGAGTGAGGGCCGGACAGAGTGAGTGCCAGGCAGAGTCAGTGCCAGGCAGAGTCAGTGCCAGGCAGAGTCAGTGCCAGACAGAGTGAGTGCCAGACAGAGTGAGTGCCAGACAGAGTGAGAGCCAGACAGAGTCAGTGCCAGACAGAGTCAGTGTCAGACAGAGTGAGTGCCAGACAGAGTGAGAGCCAGACAGAGTGAGTGCCAGACAGAGTGAGTGCCAGACAGAGTGAGTGTCAGACAGAGTGAGTGCCAGGCAGAGTGAGTGCCAGACAGAGTGAGTGCCAGACAGAGTGAGTGCCAGACAGAGTCAGTGTCAGACAGAGTGAGAGCCAGACAGAGTGAGAGCCAGACAGAGTCAGTGGCAGACAGAGTGAGTGCCAGACAGAGTCAGTGCCAGACAGAGTGAGTGCCAGACAGAGTGAGTGCCAGACAGAGTCAGTGCCAGACAGAGTCAGTGCCAGACAGAGTCAGTGCCAGACAGTGTGAGTGCCAGACAGTGTGAGTGCCAGACAGAGTCAGTGCCAGACAGAGTCAGTGCCAGACAGAGTCAGTGCCAGACAGAGTGAGTGCCAGACAGAGTGAGTGCCAGACAGAGTCAGTGCCAGACAGAGTCAGTGCCAGACAGAGTGAGTGCCAGACAGAGTCAGTGCCAGACAGAGTCAGTGCCAGACAGAGTCAGTGCCAGGCAGAGTCAGTGCCAGGCAGAGTCAGTGCCAGACAGAGTCAGTGCCAGACAGAGTCAGTGCCAGACAGAGTCAGTGCCAGACAGAGTCAGTGCCAGGCAGAGTGAGTGCCAGACAGAGTCAGTGCCAGACAGAGTCAGTGCCAGACAGAGTCAGTGCCAGACAGAGTCAGTGCCAGACAGTGTGAGTGCCAGACAGAGTCAGTGCCAGACAGAGTGAGTGCCAGACAGAGTGAGTGCCAGACAAAGTCAGTGCCAGACAGAGTGAGTGCCAGACAAAGTCAGTGCCAGACAGAGTGAGTGCCAGACAGAGTCAGTGCCAGACAGAGTGAGTGCCAGACAGAGTGAGTGCCCGACAGAATCAGTGCCAGACAGAGTGAGTGCCAGACAGAGTCAGTGCCAGACAGAGTCAGTGCCAGACAGAGTCAGTGCCAGACAGAGTCAGTGTGTGAGTTCCAGACAGAGTGAGTGCCCGGCAGAGTGAGTGCCAGACAGAGTCAGTGCCAGACAGAGTCAGTGCCAGACAGAGTCAGTGCCAGACAGAGAGAGTTCCAGACAGAGTGAGTGCCAGACAGAGTGAGTGCCAGACAGAGTGAGTGCCAGACAGTGTCAGTGTCAGACAGAGTCAGTGCCAGGCAGAGTCAGTGCCAGGCAGAGTCAGTGCCAGACAGAGTCAGTGCCAGACAGAGTCAGTGCCAGACAGTGTGAGTGCCAGGCAGAGTGAGTGCCAGACAGAGTGAGTGCCAGACAGAGTGAGTGCCAGACAGAGTCAGTGCCAGACAGAGTCAGTGCCAGACAGAGTCAGTGCCAGACAGAGTCAGTGCCAGACAGTGTCAGTGCCAGACAGAGTGAGTGCCAGACAGAGTGAGTGCCAGACAGAGTCAGTGCCAGACAGAGTCAGTGCCAGACAGAGTCAGTGACTGACAGAGTCATGCCAGACAGAGTCCGTGCCAGACAGTGTGAGTGCCAGACAGAGTGAGTGCAAGGCAGAGTGAGTGCCAGACAGAGTGAGTGCCAGACAGAGTGAGTGCCAGGCAGAGCCAGTGGCAGACAGAGTGAGTGCCAGACAGAGTCAGTGCCAGACAGAGTCAGTGCCAGGCAGAGTGAGTGCCAGGCAGAGTGAGTGCCAGGCAGAGTCCGTGCCAGGCAGAGTGAGTGCCAGGCAGAGTCAGTGCCAGACAGAGTCAGTGCCAGACAGAGTCAGTGCCAGACAGTGTGAGTGCCAGACAGTGTGAGTGCCAGACAGAGTCAGTGCCAGACAGAGTCAGTGCCAGACAGAGTCAGTGCCAGACAGAGTGAGTGCCAGACAGAGTGAGTGCCAGACAGAGTCAGTGCCAGACAGAGTCAGTGCCAGACAGAGTGAGTGCCAGACAGAGTCAGTGCCAGACAGAGTCAGTGCCAGGCAGAGTGAGTGCCAGACAGAGTGAGTGCCAGACAGAGTCAGTGCCAGACAGAGTCAGTGCCAGACAGACTGAGTGCCAGACAGACTGAGTGCCACACAGAGTCAGTGCCAGACAGAGTGAGTGCCAGACAGAGTGAGTGCCAGACAGAGTGAGTGCCAGACAGTGTTAGTGCCAGACAGAGTCAGTGCCAGACAGAGTCAGTGCCAGACAGAGTCAGTGCCAGACAGAGTGAGTGCCAGACAGAGTGAGAGCCAGACAGAGTGAGAGCCAGACAGAGTGAGAGCCAGGCAGAGTCAGTGCCAGACAGAGTCAGTGCCAGACAGTGTGAGTGCCAGACAGTGTGAGTGCCAGACAGAGTGAGTGCCAGACAGAGTGAGTGCCAGACAGAGTGAGTGCCAGACAGAGTGAGTGCCCGACAGAATCAGTGCCAGACAGAGTCAGTGCCAGACAGAGTCAGTGCCAGACAGAGTGAGTGCCCGGCAGAGTGAGTGCCAGACAGAGTCAGTGCCAGACAGAGTCAGTGCCAGACAGAGTGAGTGCCAGACAGAGTGAGTGCCAGACAGAGTGAGTGCCAGACAGAGTGAGTGCCAGACAGTGTCAGTGTCAGACAGAGTCAGTGCCAGGCAGAGTCAGTGCCAGGCAGAGTGAGTGCCAGACAGAGTGAGTGCCAGACAGAGTGAGTGCCAGACAGAGTGAGTGCCAGACAGTGTCAGTGCCAGACAGTGTCAGTGCCAGACAGAGTGAGTGCCAGACAGAGTCAGTGCCAGACAGAGACAGTGCCAGACAGAGTCAGTGCCAGACAGTGTCAGTGCCAGACAGAGTGAGTGCCAGACAGAGTCAGTGCCAGACAGGGTCAGTGCCAGACAGAGTGAGTGCCAGACAGTGTGAGTGCCAGACAGAGTGAGTGCCAGACAGAGTGAGTGCCAGACAGAGTCAGTGCCAGACAGAGTCAGTGCCAGACAGAGTCAGTGCCAGACAGAATGAGTGCCAGACAGAGTGAGTGCCAGACAGAGTCAGTGCCAGACAGAGTCAGTGCCAGACAGAGTGAGTGCCAGACAGAGTCAGTACCAGACAGAGTCAGTACCAGACAGAGTCAGTGCCAGACAGAGTGAGTGCCAGACAGAGTGAGTGCCAGACAGAGTGAGTGCCAGACAGAGTCAGTACCAGACAGAGTGAGTGCCAGACAGATGAGTGCCAGACAGAGTCAGTGCCAGACAGAGAGTCAGTGCCAGGCAGAGAGCCAGTGCCAGGCAGAGAGCCAGTGCCAGGCAGAGAGCCAGTGCCAGGCAGTCAGTGCCAGGCAGGCAGTCAGTGCCAGGCAGAGAGTCAGTGCCAGACAGAGAGTCAGTGCCAGGCAGAGAGTCAGTGCCAGGCAGAGAGTCAGTGCCAGGCAGTCAGTGCCAGGCAGTCAGTGCCAGGCAGAGATTGATGATGCGCAGGATATGCAGAGCCAGGCTCCAGGATATGGCTCAGTGCAGGGCCTGCCATTATAAAGATTGTTGCCTGAGGTTACGGAGGTAAACAAACTGCGGGGAGACTGTGTCTGGCAATTGGACGCGTGCCAAGACCCTGGAGAGCCAGTGAGCCGGCGATCTGTTCACTAGACGGAGAGCTGGGCTCCTCACTGCTCCAGCTGGGAGCAAGTCTCCCCGCCCGGCAGCGAGTTTCTCTGGGCCTCGTTACATCCAACGCTGAAAGCCCAGCGCCTGGCAGCAACCGCCTCACCAACCTGCGGGCTGGAGGGATTTGTGGTTTAATTCCGTAAACAAGACCGACAGAAACCATGAGCTCAGCCCCTTCTCCACGTCTACAGTAAATATTCTGCTGTCCGAGGCAAATCCTCCGCAGCACGGGCTGGTTGAGAGAGGGCGGAGAGGCGAGACTCTCACTGGGGCGCGGGGCCCCTCCTCCCATGAGGGTGCTGACTCTCACAACTCATGCTTCAGGCCGGTTCCAGAGAGCCTGGTCAGCGCACTGGGCTTCCATTGCCCTGCCTTCTCCACGCCAGTCAAACGGCGCCAGACTCGCCCTGCGTGGCTCAGTGGATTGGAGGCACCGCCTGCTGTGGTACTGAACCATTGAGGCCCAGGTAGTCCCTGAAGGTCCCGTCCCCGGTCCGTGCTGGGTCAGCCTAATCTCACCCAGGGCAACAGGCCAGGCTAGGGAAGGAAGGAAGTAAAGAAAGAAACACTTGCATTTATATAGCGCCTTTCACCACCTCAGAATGTCCCAAAACGCTTCACAACCAATGAAATACTTTTGTCATGTGGTAGCCAATTTGCACACAGCAAGATCCCAAAAAAACAACCTGATTTTTCGTGATGTTGGTTGAGGGATAAATATTGGCCCTGGAAACCGGGGAGAACTCCCCCCCTGCTCTTCTTCCAATAGTGGCCGTGGGATCTTTTACGTCCACCTGAGAGGGCAGACAGTGCAGTGCTCCCTCAGTACTGCCCCTCCGACAGTGCGGCGCTCCCTCAGTACCGCCCCTCCGACAGTGCGGCGCTCCCTCAGTACTGACCCTCCGACAGTGCGGCGCTCCCTCAGTACCACCCCTCCGACAGTGCGGCGCTCCCTCAGTACCGCCCCTCCGACAGTGCGGCGCTCCCTCAGTACTGACCCTCCGACAGTGCGGCGCTCCCTCAGTACCGCCCCTCCGACAGTGCGGCGCTCCCTCAGTACCGCCCCTCCGACAGTGCGGCGCTCCCTCAGTACCGCCCCTCCGACAGTGCGGCGCTCCCTCAGCACCGCCCCTCTGACAGTGCGGCGCTCCCTCAGTACCGCCCCTCCGACAGTGCGGAGCTCCCTCAGTACCGCCCCTCCGACAGTGCGGCGCTCCCTCAGTACCGCCCCTCCGACAGTGCGGCGCTCCCTCAGTACCACCCCTCCGACAGTGCGGCGCTCCCTCAGTACTGCCCCTCCGACAGTGCGGCGCTCCCTCAGTACTGCCCCTCCGACAGTGCCGCACTCCCTCAGTACCGCCCCTCCGACAGTGCGGCGCTCCCTCAGTACTGCCCCTCTGACAATGCAGCGCACCCTCAGTACTGCCCCTCCGACAGTGCCGCACTCCCTCAGTACCGCCCCTCCGACAGTGCGGCGCTCCCTCAGCACCGCCCCTCCGACAGTGCGGCGCTCCCTCAGTACCGCCCCTCCGACAGTGCGGCGCTCCCTCAGTACCGCCCCTCCGACAGTGCAGCGCTCCCTCAGTACCGCACCTCTGACAGTGCGGCGCTCCCTCAGCACCGCCCCTCCGACAGTAAGGCGCTCCCTCAGCACCGCCCCTCCGACAGTGCGGCACTCCCTCAGCACCGCCCCTCCGACAGTGCGGCACTCCCTCAATACCGCCCCTCCGACAAAGATATCCCAGTAAACACAGTGCGGGGAGCTTCACTGAGTTGGCAGCAATGATCGTTACCCTTAGGCCTGGATTCCTGCCATGCAGGGACTTAAATCAAGGGGCACAGCGCAGTGGGCCATGCTGGTTTTCAAAGTACAAAATGCTCACCGCGTTCCCTGTTTCTCTGCCCACTTACGCTGTCGGGAAATCTCTACAATGACGATGAGATTGGACCATAGGAGCAGCAGGAGCCAATTCAGCCCCTCGAGCCTGCTCCACCATTCTATCAGATCACGGCCGATCTGTATCTTTACTCCATCTACCCACCTCGGTTCCATAACCCTGGCTGGGGAGTCTCAGGATAAGGGGTCGGCCATTCAGGACTGAGATGAGGAGAAATTTCTTCACTCAGAGGGTGGTGAATCTTTGGAATTCTCTACCCCAGAGGGCTGTGGAGGCTCAGTCGTTGAGTATATTCAAGACAGAGATCGATAGATTTTTGAATATTAAGGGAATCAAGGGACATGGGGATCGGGCAGCAAAGTGGAGATGAGGTAGAAGATCAGCCATGATCTTATTGAATGGCGGAGCAGGCTCGAAGGGCCGAATGGCCGACTCCTGCTCCTATTTCTTATGTTCTTATGTAACCCTCGATACCCTTACCCAACAAAAATCGATCAATCTCAGTCTCGAAAGCTCCAATTGACCCCCAGCCTCAACAGCTTTTTGGGGGAGAGAGTTCCAGATTCCCACCACCCTTTGCGTGAAGAAGTGCTTCCTGACATCACCCCTGAACGGCCTGGCTCTAATTTTAAGGCGACGCCCCCCTTGTTCTGGACTCCCCCCACCAGAGGAAATAGTTTCTCTCCCTCTACCCGATCAACTCCTTTAATCATCTTAAACACCTCGATTAGATCACCCCTTAATCTTCCAAACTCGAGGGAATACAAGCCCAGTCTGTGCAACCTGTCCTCATAATTTAACCCTTTTAGCCCCCGGGTATCATTCTGGTGAATCTGCGCTGCTCCCCCTCCGAGGACAAGATATCCTTCCTGAGGTGCGGGGCCCAGAACTGAACCCAGTTACTCCAGATGGGGTCTGAGCAGAGCTTTATACAACTCATCGTTTCACCCCTGGTGTGAGGAGTTCACTGATGGTGTGTCAGGGTGTTTCCGTGGTGTTCGAGTGAAAGCATCGGCATGGTAACCAAATAGGGAGCAGAGTTTCAGTTCTGGGACTGGTCTGAAACATTGCAGATGTCAAAGGCGAATCTTGACGTTTCAGTGGAGACATCAGCAGGCCTGATCTGAACGTTGATACCAGGCCGGCCTCGTCACTCCCGTCTCTGGGGGGAGGGGGAGTGGTCTCCGCGTCCGTCATTCACCAAGGCAGGGGCCTGCTCTCTGCCCAGCCAGTCATCCCTAGACTCCGGCGGGAAGCATGGAGAGCTGGAAGTGCGAATGAGGAGCGGGGTGGTGGGTGGGATATTGGGGAGGCTCCCCCGCATAGAGGGGGGTGGTACGATCCTGGGGGTGGTGACATGATGTGATACGGGGGTGTAGGGCGGAGCAGGGCCAGGGAGGGACTGGCAGCGGGCTCGAAGATTTTTGTAGGGCCAAGGGGAAGGAAAAACAATGATTGGGGAAACTAAAGCTCCCTCTTTTGGAGAGACTGGCAGCGGCCCTTTAGGGGCTGCTGGTTTGGCCACTCAACGCAGAGCAGAACAAAAGTGCATCGGGGTTCTGAGTGTGCCTTCGGCCCTGATTTAAATATTTAACAACGTTCCCCTCAGCGCAATTTAGCATACTGTATTCGCTGCTCACGATGCGGTCTCCTCTACATTGGGGAGACCAAATGCAGATTGGGTGACCGCTTTGCGGAACACCTCCGTTCAGTCCGTAAGGGGGACCCCGAGCTCCCGGTCGCCTGTCGCTTTAATTCTCCGCTCCACTCCCACTCTGACCTCTCTGTCCTCGGCCTCTTGCATTGTTCCAATGAAGCTCAACGAAAGCTCGAGGAACAGAACCTCATCTTTCGATTAGGCACTTTGCAGCCTTCTGGACTTAACATCGAGTTCAACAATTTCAGACCATAACCTCGGCCCCTATCCTTTTTTTTCCATTTATTTTTGGCAGCTGTCGATCAGTCTGCCGTCGCCATTTACACCTCATCTAGAGCCATCTTTTGTTTCTTAACTTGTCCCATTACCATCTCCTTTTGCCTCACACCATCAACCCTTTTGTCTCTTAATCTCTCCTGCCTTCCACCCTATCACAGACCTTCCCTTTAGTCCTTTCCTCCCCTCCCCCCTTTCCCTGCCCCTACACTTGCTTAAAAACCTGTTCCATCTCCAACTTCTTCCAGTTCTGACGAAGGGTCATTGACCTGAAACGTTGACTCTGTTTCTCTCTCCACAGATGCTGCCTGACCTGCTAAGTGTTCCCAGCGTTTTCTGTTTTTATTCCCCTCAGCCTGTTTGGGAGAGGAGTCCTTGTCGCCTTACTCAAAACTCACTCTTAAGTTGCTCGGGCAAGACCTTGTGCGGCAGGTGGGAGTTGGGTTCGCTTCGCTAATGGGTCTCCCCGTCCACATTGGCAGCACTGAGCTGGACCCCCGTCTCAGATATGGACAGGTCCAACTTTACTTTCCCTCACAACAACAGAAAATGCTGGAAAAACTCAGCAGGCCAGGCAGCATCCGTGAAGAGAGAAACAGAGTTAACGTTTCAGGTCGAAGACCCTTCGTCAGAACTGGAAAAAAGCAGGAAATGAAATAGATTTAAAGCAAGGATAAAGCTGGGAAAAGGGGGAGGGGATGAAAGAACAAAAGGAGAGATTGAGAGACATAAAGAGATATTCAAGGCAAGAGGAGGTGGTAATGTGACAGGTAGAGGATTGATGAAGTGTGAAATGCGCTGACAGAATGAAGGACAGCTGCCAGCTTCTGGGAGGGAAGAAAAAAAGGCCAAACAAAAGGGTGGATGAAAAAATGAAATAAAAAAATATATATATATATGTGATAGGGGCCGGGGTTATGGTCTGAAATTGTTGAACTCTATGTTGAGTCCAGAGGGCTGTAAAGTGCCTAATCGAAAGATGAGGTGCTGTTCCTCGAGCTTACGCTGAGCTTCCGTGGAACAGTGTAATAGGCCAAGGATGGTGAGGTCAGAGTGGGAGTGGAGCGGAGAATTAAAGTGACAGGCCACCGGGAGCTCAGGGTCCCCTTTACGGACTGAACGGAGGTGTTCCGCAAAGCTTTCCTCACCTGGTTCCATTCCCAGCGATCCAATCGCCGGCCCTCAGTCGTGCCTTCCCTCTCCTCCCCCGCAAGTGTCACCTCCAGAGCCCCACCCCCTGAGCCCCCAGCCCTTCACCCGTCCTCCTCCTCCTGCCCCTCAGTCCCACCATGAGGGGGCACCGCCCTCCGTACATCACCCAGCGCAGGCTCTCCGCCGCCTCTCCTGGCCAGTCAGCAGCCTCTCCACTGTCTGACTGCTCCAGGTTAGCAGCGACCTGATAGCGATCTTTGAAATGAGGAAGAGGTGGGCTCACTCTTTGTTAAAGGCGCGATTTAAATGCAAATTGTTGCCGTGCATTCAGGCAGGCTGGACTCTGTCTCAACCATAACACCGTTGTACAGCACAAACAACAACAACTGGCATTTACACAGCGCCTTTAACGTAGTAAAATGTCCCAAGGCGCTGCACAGGAGCGATTATCAAACAAAATTTGACACCGAGCCAATTAAAGAGATATTAGGACAGGTGACCAAAAGCTTGGTCAAAGAGGGAGGTTTTAAGGAGCGTCTTAAAGGAGGAGAGAGAGGCGGAGAGGTTTAGGGAGGGAATTCCAGAGCTTGGGGCCCGGGTGGCTGAAGGCACGGCCGCCAATGGTGGAGCGATGGGAATCGGGCCCTTTCAGACTCTGCTCCAAGCTCAGGAATCCCCGCCTCCGCCTCGTAAATCCCATGAATGGGACTCCAGTTCCATTGCGCTTCTGTTCTCTGACCTTTGTCAGACATTCTTTCTTCATTCATTAATATTAATGAGACCGCCCCTGCAGGGCAAGTGGTCCCTCCAAGTACGTTCGGGAGAGATGTGATTTACGCATCAGTGCAACGCCCACTGCTGCAACGGACACCAGCCCTGTGTAATGGCGGGGGGCCGGGGCGGGGGCGGGGAGAGAGTGCGGGAGTGCTGGTGTACAGCAGGTGGGACACCACACTGGCAATGTCTGGGTCTGATTCTCGGCCCAGGGTGCCAATCCCTGGTGTTGGCCCTCGAGTGCCTGGCCATGTATAGGATGCTTCGACCCATCTTGGAGAGGGAACGAATGTGCGGGGACCAGAAGGTCTGTCTGGACAAGGGCTTGGGCCAAACTTGCAACTAGTAATTGGGCCAAGGATACCTCGACTGAGGAATGGAACACGTGTCCAATCAAAGTGTGGAATGATCAACGAGGGAGGGCAGGGGAGGCAGGAGGCTGGGGGCAGAGGGAGGGGGAAGGAGGGGGCGGAGGGAGTGGGGAGGGAGGGGGTGGAGGAAGGGGGAGACAGTGGGTGGAGGGAGGGGAGGGAGGGGGTGGAGGGAGGGGAGGGAGGGGGTGGAGGGAGTGGGGAGGCTGGGGGCGGAGGGAGTGGGGAGGGAGGAGGCGAGGGATGGGGAGGCAGGGGACGGAGGGATGGGGCGGCTGGGGGCGGAGGGAAGGGGAGGCAGGGGGCGGAGGGAGGGGGAAGGAGGGGGCGGAGGGAGTGGGGAGGGAGGGGGTGGAGGAAGGGGGAGACAGTGGGTGGAGGGGGGGAGACAGCGGTGGAGGGAGGGGGTGGAGGGAGGGGGAGACAGGGGGTGGAGGGAGGGGGAGACAGAGGGAGGGGGAGACAGGGGGTGGAGGGAGGGGGAGACAGGGGTGGAGGGAGGGGAGCGGAGGAATGGGGAGGCAGTGGGCGGAGGGATGTGGAGGCAGGGGGCGGAGGGAAGGGGAGGCAGGGGGCGGAGGGAAGGGGAGGCAGGGGGCGGAGGGAAGGGGAGGCAGGGGGCGGAGGGATGGGGAGGCAGGGGGCGGAGGGAAGGGGAGGCAGGGGGCGGAGGGATGGGGAGGCAGGGGGCGGAGGGATGGGGAGGCAGGGGGCGGAGGGAAGGGGAGGCAGGGGGCGGAGGGATGGGGAGGCAGGGGGCGGAGGGATGGGGAGGGATGAGGAGGCAGGGGGCGGAGGGCTGGGGAGGCTGGGGTCGGAAGGAGTGAGGAGGCAGGGGGAGGGAGGTGGAGGGAGGGGGGAGGGGGAGGGAGTGGGGAGGGAGGGAGGTCGAGGGAGGGGGAGGGAGGAGGAGGGAGTGGGGAGGGAGGTAGAGGGAGTGAGGAGGGAGTGAGGAGGCAGGGGGAGGGAGTGAGGAGGCAGGGGGAGGGAGGTGGAGGCAGGGGGAGGGAGGGGGCAAGTGGGGAGGGAGGGGGAGGGAGTGGGGAGGGAGGGGGAGGGGGAGGGAGTGGGAGTGAGGGGGAGGGGGTGGGGAGGGATGGGGAGGGAGTGGGGAGGGAGGTGGAGGGAGGGGGAGGGAGGGGGAGGGAGGGGGAGGGAGTGAGGAGGGAGGTGGGAGGGAGGGGGAGGGAGTGAGGAGGGAGGTGGAGGGAGTGAGGAGGCAGGGGGAGGGAGGGGGATGAAGTGGGGAGGGTGGGGAGGGGGTGGGGAGGGAGGGGGAGGGAGTTGGGAGGGTGGGGAGGGGGTGGGGAGGGAGGGAGTGAGGAGGCAGGGGGAGGGAGTGGGGAGGGAGGGGGAGGGAGTGGGAGTGAGGGGGAGGGGGTGGGGAGGGAGGGGGAGTGGGGAGGGAGGGGGAGGGAGTGAGGAGGGAGGTGGAGGGAGTGGGGAGGGAGGGGGTGGGGAGGGAGGGGGAGGGAGTGGGGAGGGTGGGGAGGGGGTGGGGAGGGAGGGAGTGAGGAGGCAGGGGGAGGGAGTGGGGAGGGAGGGGGAGGGAGTGGGGACAGAGGGGGAGGGAGTGGGGAGGGAGGGGGAGGGGGTGGGGAGGGAGGGGGAGGGAGTGGGAGTGAGGGGGAGGGGGTGGGGAAATAGGGGGAGTGGGGAGGGAGGGGGAGGGAGTGAGGAGTGAGGGGGAGGGGGTGGGGAGGGAGGTGGAGGGAGGGGGAGGGAGTGAGGAGGGAGTGAGGAGGCAGGGGGAGGGAGGGGGATGAAGTGGGGAGGGTGGGGAGGGGGTGGGGATGAAGTGGGGAGGATCTCTCCCGATAATAAAACTAAAAACACAGCCCTACGGAGAGGGAAATTACCCGGGGACACCACAGACTGGGAGAGTGAGAGTGGAACAGCTCAAGCCTTGTTATTCAAGTCCAATGGTTACTATGGAGACCCAAGTAAACAGAATCTATCCACACAAACCCGCTCTGAGTCAGGGCGCTGAGCTCCACAATGGCATCCTGTTACTGTTGACTAAGTTTAGTGTGATTCCCCGCTCAGTAACTCACTGCTTCAATGTGGTGAGCAGGGTCTGAGTCATCCAGCACTCTTGTGTATCTTGAATAAAGCTGGCAATCGGCTCCCTCTGGGGACTCAATGGGGGACTGACGGAGCCGAGCTCTGCACAACAGTAGTTCCCCGGCTTCCACACCTGCTCTGATTTACACTTCTCTCATCTGGGGAGGGCTCAGTACTGAGGGAGTGCTGCACTGTCGGAGGGACAGTACTGAGGGAGCGCCGCACTGTCGGAGGGGCGGTACTGAGGGAGCGCCGCACTGTCGGAGGGGCAGTACTGAGGGAGCGCCGCACTGTCGGAGGGGCGGTACTGAGGGAGCGCCGCACTGTCGGAGGGGCAGTACTGAGGGAGCGCCGCACTGTCGGAGGGGCGGTACTGAGGGAGCGCCGCACTGTCGGAGGGGCAGTACTGAGGGAGCGCCGCACTGTCGGAGGGGCGGTACTGAGGGAGCGCCGCACTGTCGGAGGGGCAGTACTGAGGGAGCGCCGCACTGTCGGAGGGGCAGTACTGAGGAAGTGCCACACTGTCGGAGGGGCGGTACTGAGGGAGCGCCGCACTGTCGGAGGGGCAGTACTGAGGGAGCACCACACTGTGGGAGGGGCAGTACTGAGGGAGCGCTGCACTGTCGGAGGGACAGTACTGAGGGAGCGCCGCACTGTCGGAGGGGCGGTACTGAGGGAGCGCCGCACTGTCGGAGGGGCGGTACTGAGGGAGCGCCGCACTGTCGGAGGGGCAGTACTGAGGGAGCGCTGCACTGTCGGAGGGACAGTACTGAGGGAGCGCCGCACTGTCGGAGGGGCGGTACTGAGGGAGCGCCGCACTGTCGGAGGGGCGGTACTGAGGGAGCACCACACTGTGGGAGGGGCAGTACTGAGGGAGCGCTGCACTGTCGGAGGGACAGTACTGAGGGAGCGCCGCACTGTCGGAGGGGCGGTACTGAGGGAGCGCCGCACTGTCGGAGGGGCGGTACTGAGGGAGCGCCGCACTGTCGGAGGGGCAGTACTGAGGGAGCGCTGCACTGTCGGAGGGACAGTACTGAGGGAGCGCCGCACTGTCGGAGGGGCGGTACTGAGGGAGCGCCGCACTGTCGGAGGGGCGGTACTGAGGGAGCGCCGCACTGTCGGAGGGACAGTACTGAGGGAGCGCCGCACTGTCGGAGGGACAGTACTGAGGGAGCGCCGCACTGTCGGAGGGGCGGTACTGAGGGAGCGCCGCACTGTCGGAGGGGCAGTACTGAGGGAGCACCACACTGTGGGAGGGGCAGTACTGAGGGAGCGCTGCACTGTCGGAGGGGCAGTACTGAGGGAGCGCCGCACTGTCGGAGGGGCAGTACTGAGGGAGCGCTGCACTGTCGGAGGGGCGGCACTGAGGGAGCGCCGCACTGTCGGAGGGGCGGTACTGAGGGAGCGCCGCACTGTCGGAGGGGCAGTACTGAGGGAGCGCCGCACTGTCGGAGGGGCAGTACTGAGGGAGCGCTGCACTGTCGGAGGGGCGGCACTGAGGGAGCGCCGCACTGTCGGAGGGGCGGTACTGAGGAAGTGCCGCACTGTCGCAGGGGCAGCACTGAGGGAGCGCCGCACTGTCGGAGGGGCGGTACTGAGGGAGCGCTGAACTGTCGGATGGGCGGTACTGAGGAAGTGCCGCACTGTCGCAGGGGCAGCACTGAGGGAGCGCCACACTGTCGGAGGGGCGGCACTGAGGGAGCGCCACACTGTCGGAGGGGCAGCACTGAGGGAGCGCCACACTGTCGGAGGGGCGGCACTGAGGGAGCGCCGCACTGTCGGAGGGGCGGTACTGAGGAAGTGCCACACTGTCGCAGGGGCAGTACTGAGGGAGCGCCGCACTGTCGGAGGGGCGGTACTGAGGGAGCGCTGAACTGTCGGAGGGGCGGTACTGAGGAAGTGCCGCACTGTCGCAGGGGCAGTACTGAGGGAGCGCCACACTGTCGGAGGGGCGGTACTGAGGAAGTGCCGCACTGTCGGAGGGGCAGCACTGAGGGAGCGCCACACTGTCGGAGGGGCGGTACTGAGGAAGTGCCGCACTGTCGCAGGGGCAGTACTGAGGGAGCGCCGCACTGTCGCAGGGGCAGTACTGAGGGAGCTCCGCACTGTCATTAGAGTTTCGCAATTATCGCGAATATGAGAGAAGCAGGTTCAATTGATCATTTTTATTAAACAGAATGCTGTCCTGATAATAAAAGGACACAGAAGCCTGTAAAATGGCCGCCGCGCATCGTGGCAGAAGATTCCAGAGACACAGTGGGCAGACAAGATGGCGTCGAATATACATTCAGTATGAGATCAGATCATACTCGGTACACATTGAAAAGGCAGGATGCAACCCGTTTGCATCCTGGACAATAGCAATGATATAAGTGCTTGAATCGTTTCATACGCACAGTAAGAATCATTGAACTGGGCCAACGAGAACCCATCCAGACACATCAACACACAAATACCCCCCCCCCTCCCCCCGGGCTCAACAATGAGAGAGACATTGGCGGGTGATTAAGTCAGTATTCGGGGGGCCCCAAAACCAGTCGAGGAGACGATTCATACACATCCTGGCTGGCTCAACAATGGGGAAGGCATTAACGGATAGTTGGCCAGTTTCAGGTGATACCGAAACCCGTTAAGAAGATAATCGCCCCATGCTGGGAGTTTTGGGCGCCAAAAGCACACAAAGAATAAACGTTTAGATTTGAGCGGGAGATAAGGCGGACAAGGCAGTATAACTATAGAGGACAAATGTCCATCGCTCTCTTGACTCTTGGCTCTTGACTCTTCGCTGGTCTCTTCCTCGCTCGTTGGTTCCTTCGGCGGGGCTGTGCTGGTCGGTTATTCGAGTGTTGGGTGGAGCTCAATCGGAATGAGCCGCCTCAACAGGGCAGGTAACAGGGTACACCATCCCGAGCGTCAGTAAACGGTGTCCGGACCCAGAGGCCCGAGTAACAAGAAGAAAAACAAGAAGCAAGACGAGAAGAAATTCCACGTGCCGCCGCGGTCAGTAAACCCCGACCGCGCCCGAAGATATAACGACAGAATCCATCTTTGAATTCTACAGACTACTACATGAACCATTTTCTTTGAATTCTACGGACTACTCCACGATCCGGTCTGAATCCATAGACCACTTCATGACATCAGGGAATCTGGCTTACCCTCCGGCTCTTTGAGCGGGTAGCCTGAGCCATCCGCGACGAACTTTACCGGGGCCGTCCCAAGTGGACCCATTCGCGGCAGCGAGAGTAAACAAGTCGGGGGCAGAAACCCGTACAACCACGTGACAGTCAGGCGCTGCAGCGAAATGAGCTGAGTGCCTCATTTAAAATTTCCGAACGAGTGGTGAGCATGTTTTCCGATCCTACAAATCCAGACGTAGTTTAGGTATATTAAGGGAGGGTGGTTTTTGTAAGGTTAATGTATAATGTGTTCCCCCTTTTACGATGTGTCGTGTGTTCCCCATTTCCATAGACCAAGTTTTATGAACGTGTGTATACTGGTACTCTCTTTGATCTGCGCCTATGACATGTATTTCATGATTTTAGATGCTATGCAATAAAGACATTCATTTCGTGCTATTCAACCAGGTCTATTTGAGTCTTTTCTCTGCATTACTGCTCCTTGCATCTAAGTCCAGGTGTCAGAACCGTAAGGGCGAGTGGGTCGAACCACTCACAGGTGCTTATTGCAAAAGTCTGGCCGGAGACCAGAGCAAGCAATAGTATAGGCAACGAAAGCCTCACCTCGCACCAGTCCGTGACCCCTTACATGTCGGAAGGGCAGACCTGAGGGAGCGCAGCACTGTTGGAGGGGCAGTACTGAGGAAGTGCCGCACTGTCGCAGGGGCAGTACTGAGGGAGTGCTGCACTGTCGCAGGGGCAGTACTGAGGGACCGCTGCACTATCGGAGGGGCAGTACTGAGGGAGCGCCGCACTGTCGGAAGGGCAGACCTAAGGGAGCGCAGCACTATCGGAGGGGCAGTACTGAGGAAGTGCCACACTGTCGCAGGGGCAGCACTGAGGGAGCGCCGCACTGTCGCAGGGGCAGTACTGAGGGACAGCTGCACTATCAGAGGGCCAGTACTGAGGGAGCGCCGCACTGTCGGAGAGGCAGTACTGAGGGAGCGCCGCACTGTCGGAGGGGCGGCACTGAGGGAGCGCCGCACTGTTGCAGGGGCAGTACATGAGGGAGTGCAGCAATGTCAGAGGGTCAGTACTGAGGGAGCTCCGCACTGCCGGAAGGGCAGACCTGAGGTAGGGCAGCACTGTTGGAGGGGCAGTACTGAGGAAGTGCCGCACTGTCGCAGGGGCAGTACTGAGGGAGTGCTGCACTGTCGCAGGGGCAGTACTGAGGGACCGCTGCACTATCGGAGAGGCAGTACTGAAGGAGCACTGCACTGTCGGAGGGGCAGTACATGAGGGAGTGCAGCAATGTCAGAGGGGCAGTACTGAGGGAGTCTCCGCTGCAATGTCAGAGGTGCTGTCTTTCGGATGAGACATTAAACCGATGCCCCGTCTGTTCTCTCAGAAGGACGTAAAAGATCTCACGGCCACTATTTCGAAGGAGATCAGGAGGAGTTCTCCCCGGTGTCCTGGCGCCAATATTTATCCCTCAATCAACATCACTGAAACAGATTATCTGGTCATTTATCACATTGTTGTTTGTCGGAGTTTGCTGCGCGCAAATTGGCTGCTGCGTTTCCTACATTACAACAGTGACTACACTTCAAAAAATGTATTTAATTGGTTGTAAAGCGCTTTGGGACGTCCGGTGGTTGTGAAAGGTGCTAGCGAAATGCAAGTCGATATTTAAATGCAAGTTGGTGTTTGACTGAAAGTTGAATAAATACAGAGGTGAGAGACCGTTATAAGGGTTATGAGAAGAGAAAAGAGCGGAATAAGAGCGATTAAGAATCAAAACGGAAGTGTAAGGAAAATATTCAAAGATCATCAAAAGCCATGGTAAAATAATTCACAAATGTATCAATAAAAAGAGAATTTTTAAGTGTAGGGGCAGGCGTGGGAGGAGAGCATTATCCCCTTGTCAATGATCAAATAGGACTTGACATGGGTCTTTGTAGATTGGAGGAGAAAAAGGAAGATTGTGGCTTGGAGGAGGAGAAGAAAGATTGTAGATTGGAGGAGAAGAAAGATTGTAGATTGGAGGTGGAGAAGGAAGATTGTAGATTGGAGGTGGAGAAGGAAGATTGTTGATTGGAGGTGGAGAAGGAAGATTGTAGATTGAGGAGAAGAAGGACGATTCTTGATTGGAGGAGAAGGAAGATTGTTGATTGGAGGAGAAGTAAGATTGCAGATTGGGGGAGAAGGAAGATTGTAGATTGAGGAGAAGGAAGATTGTAGATTTGGGGAGAAGGATGTTTGTAGATTGGAAGAGAAGTAAGATTGTAGATTGGAGGAGGAGATGGAAGATTGTTGATTGGAGCAGAAGGAAGACTGTAAATTGGGGAGGAGAACAACATTTGTAGATTAGAGGAGGAGAAGGACAATTGCAGATTGGAGGGGGAGAAGGAAGATTGTAGAGGGAGAAGGAAGATTGTAGATTGGAGGAAAAGGAAGATTGTAGATTGGAGGAGGAGAAGGAAGATTGTAGATTGGAGGAGGAGAAGGAAGATTGTAGATTGGAGGAGGAGAAGGATGATTGTAGATTGGAGGACAAGGAAGATTGTAGATTGTTTAAAGGAGAAGGAAGATTGTAGATTGGAGGAGAATGTAGATGGTAGATTGGAGGAGAAGAAGGAAGATTGTAGATTGGAGGAGAAGAAGGAAGATTGTAGATTGGATGAGAAAAATGTAGATTGGAGGAGGAGAAGGAAGGTTGGAGCTTGGAGGAGGAGAAGGAAGATTGTAGATTGGGGGAGAAGGAAGATTGTGGATGGGGAGGAGAAGGAAGGTTGTAGATTCGAGGAGCAGGAAGATTGTAGATTGGAGAAGAAGAAGAAAGATTGTAGATTGGAGGAGGAGAACGAAGATTGTACATTGGAGCAGAAGGAAGATTGTAGATTGGAGGAGGAGAAGGAAGATTGTAGATTGGAGGAGGAGAAGTAAGATTGTAGATTGGAGGAGGAGAAGGAAGATTGTAGATTGGAGGAGAAGGAAGATTGTAGATTGGAGGAGAAGGATAATTGTAGATTGGGGGAGGAGAAAGAAGATTGTAGATTGGAGAAGGAGAAGGAAGATTGTAGATTGGGGGAGGAGAAGGAAGATTGTAGATTGGGGGAGGAGAAGGATGATTGTAGATTGGAGGAGGAGAAGGAAGATTGTAGATTGGGGGAGGAGAAAGAAGATTGTAGTTTGGAGGAGAAGTAAGATTGTAGATTGGAGGAGAAGGAAGATTGTGGATTGGAGGAGAAGGAAGATTGTGGATTGGGGGAGGAGAAGGAAGATTGTAGATTGGGGGAGGAGAAGGATGATTGTACATTGGAGGAGGAGAAGGAAGATTGTAGATTGGGGGAGGAGAAGGAAGATTGTAGTTTGGAGGAGAAGGAAGATTGTAGATTGGAGGAGAAGGAAGATTGTGGATTGGAGGAGAAGGAAGATTGTGGATTGGAGGAGAAGGAAGATTGTGGATTGGAGGAGAAGGATGATTGTAGATTGGAAGAGAAGTAAGATTGTAGATTGGAGGAGAAGGATGATTGTAGATTGGAAGAGAAGGAAGATTGGAAGTGCAGATTGGAACAGAGTGTTAAACTGCGAGTTTGGTGAGTGAGGGAGTTTGGGGAGGGAGGTGTTCCTTTCTTTTTCCATCTTTGTCAGCTTCCAGGAGAGCAGGAGTTAAAAATATGCATAAGAGGGGACAGAGAACCAGCGGTGAGTATTTCCACAGTATTTCTACATTCTAGTCATTAAAGTAAAAGTAAGGTCTCTAGTGTGGAGTAAGTAGTGTTTAAAGGGAAGTAAGGTCCCTAGTGTATTTAATATTCTTTAATTTAAAGGGAGTAAATTAAGGGGAGGACATGGCAGGGCAGCTCGGCAGCGTGGAGTGCTCCTCCTGTGCTATGTTGGAAGTCATGGACACTTTAGGTGTCCAGGGCGAGCACATGTGCAGGAAATATCTCCAGCTGCAGCTACTCGAAATCCGCGTTTCAGAGCTGGAGCTGCGGCTGGAGTCACTGTGGAGCATCTGCGAAGCTGAGATCTTCGTGGATAGCACGTTTAACAAGGTGGTCACACCGCAGGTAAAGAGTGCACAGGCAGACAGGGAATGGGTGACCACCAGACAGAGTAAAAGAACTAGGAAGGTAGTGCAGAAGTCCCCTGGGTCCATCTCCCTCTCCGACAGATTTTCCGTTTTGGATACTGATGGGGGAGAGGGTTTCTCAGGGGAATGCAGCAAGAGCCAAGTCTGTGGCACTACGACTGGCTCAGCTGCACAGGAGGGTAGGAAAAAGAGTGGGAGAGCAATAGTGATAGGGGATTCTATCGTAAGGGGAACAGATAGACGTTTCTGTGGCCGCAGACGTGACTCCAGGATGGTATGTAACCTCCCTGGTGCCAGGGTCAAGGATGTCACTGAACAGCTGCAGGGCATTCTGAAGGGGGAGGGCGAACAGTCAGAGGTCGTGGTTCACATTGGTACCAACGACATGGGTAGAAAGAGGGATGAGGTCCTGCAACAAGAATTTAGGGAGCTAGGTAGCAGATTAAAAAGCAGGACCTCAAAGGTTGTAATCTCTGGATTACTGCCGGTGCCACGTGCTAGTGAGTATAGGAATAGGAGGATAGAGCAGATGAATGCGTGGCTAAAGAGTTGGTGCAGGAGGGAGGGCTTTAGTTTCCTGGATCACTGGGTCTGCTTCTAGGGAAGGGTTGCACCTGAACCGGAACGGGACCAACATCCTTGCGGGGAGGTTTGCTAGTACTGTTGGGGGGGGTTTAAACTAACATGGCAGGGGGATGGGATACAGAGTGGAGCTATAGTAGGGGGTGATGCACAGCCAAATATAGAGGAAAAAACAAGTCAGCCTGGAAGGCAGAGCAAATATGTAACGGCACAAAGGAGTATGGCAAGGCTGGATGGCATTTATTTTAATGCAAGGAGTCTTGCGAGTAAGGCAGATGAATTGAAGGTGTTGATGAACACATGGGAGTATGATATTGTTGCTATCACAGAGACATGGTTGAGGGAGGGGCAGGACTGGCAGCTCAATATTCCGGGGTATAGAATCTTCAGGCGAGACAGAGGGGGGTGTAAAACAGGAGGGGGTGTCGCAATATTAATCAAGGAGTCAATTACTGCTGTAAGGAGGGATGATATCTTAGCAGGTTCCTCTAATGAGGCCATATGGGTAGAACTTAAAAACAAAAACGGGCAAGCACTTTGCTGGGAGTGTACTATAGGCCCCCAAACAGTCAGGGGGAGATAGAGGAACAGATATGTAGGCAAATCTCAGAGAAGTGTAGAAATAATAGGGTAATAATAGTAGGGGATTTCAACTTCCCCAATATTAACTGGGATAGTCAGAGTGTGAAAGGCTTAGAGGGTGCGGAATTCTTAAAGTGCATCCAAGAGAGCTTTTTGAGCCAGCATGTAGAAAGTCCTACAAGAGAGGGGGCGGTACTGGACCTAATTCTAGGGAATGTAGCCGGGCAAGTGGTAGAAGTGTTATTAGGAGAGCATTTTGGTGACAGTGACCATAATTCGGTGAGATTTAAGGTAGTCATGGAAAAGGACAAAGATGGACCGGAGATAAAGGTTCTAAATTGGGGGAAGGTCGATTTTAATATGATAAGGCAGGATCTGGCCAAAGTGGACTGGAATCAGCAAGTTGTAGGAAAATCCACATCAGAGCAGTGGGAATCTTTCAGAAAGGAAATAGAGAGAGTACAATGGCAACATGTCCCCGTAAAGGTCAAGGGTGGGACCAACAAGCCCAGGGAACCCTGGATGTCAAGGGATATACGAGAATGGATTAGGAAAAAAAGGGAGGCTTTTGGCAGATACAAAGGACTAAAAACAGTGGAAGCCCTAGAGGAGTATAGAAAGTGCAGGGGGGTACTTCAAAAAGAAATTAGGAGAGCGAAGAGGGGGCATGAAATAACACTGACGGGCAAAATAAAGGAAAATCCCAAGGTGTTTTATAAGTATATTAAGGGCAAGAGGATAACCAGGGAAAGAGTAGGGCCCATTAGGGACCAAAGTGGCAATCTGTGTGTAGAGCCAGAAGATGTAGGTGGGGTTTTAAATGAATATTTTGCATCTGTGTTCACTATGGAGAAGGACGATGTAGGCATAGAAATCAGGCAGGGGGATTGTGATATACTTGAACAAATTAGTATTGAGAGGGAGGAGGTACTAACGGTTTTAGCAGACTTAAAAGTGGATAAATCCCCATGCCCAGACGAGATGTATCCCAGGCTGCTGTGTGAGGCAAGGGAGGAGATTGCAGGGGCTCTGACACAAATTTTCAGAACCTCTCTGGCCACAGGGGAGGTGCCAGAGGACTGGAGAACAGCTAACGTACTATCATTATTCAAGAAGGGTAGTAGGGATAAACCAGGGAATTACAGGCCAGTGAGCCTAACATCAGTGGTAGGGAAATTATTGGAAAAAATTCTGAGGGACAGAATTAGTCTCCACTTGGAGAGGCAAGGATTAATCAAGGATAGTCAGCATGGCTTTGTCAGGGGGAGATCATGTCTGACCAATTTGACTGAATTTTTTGAGGGGGTGACTAGGTGTGTGGATGAGGGTAGTGCAGTTGATGTGGTCTACATGGACTTCAGTAAGGCTTTTGGCAAAGTCCCGCATAGGAGACTGGTCAAGAAGGTAAAAGCCCATGGGATCCAGGGCAACTTGGCACATTGGATCCAAAATTGGCTTAGTGGCAGGAGGCAGAGGGTGATGGTCGAAGGTTGTTTTTGTGACTGGAAGCCTGTGTTCAGTGGTGTACCACAGGGATCAGTGCTGGGTCCTTTGCTGTTTGTAGTGTACATTAATGATTTAGATATGAATGTAGGAGGTATGATCAGTAAGTTTGCAGATGACACGAAAATTGGTGGGGTGGTAAATAGCGAGGAGGGAAGCCTCAGGCTACAGGACGATATAGACGGGTTGGTCAGATGGGCAGAACAGTGGCAAATGGAATTTAACCCTGAAAAGTGTGAGGTGATGCATTTTGGGAGGACTAACAAGGCAAGGGAATACACAATGAATGGTAGAACCCTAGGAAGGACAGAGGATCAGAGGGACCTTGGCGTGCATGTACATAGATTCCTGAAGGCAGCAGGCCAGGTAGATAAGGTGGTTAAAAAGGCATATGGGATACTTGCCTTCATTAGCCGAGGCATAGAATATAAGAGCAGGGAGGTTATGATGGAGCTGTACAAAACGCTAGTTAGGCCACAGCTGCAATACTGTGTGCAGTTCTGGTCACCACACTATAGGAAGGATGTGATTGCATTGGAGAGGGTGCAGAGGAGATTCATCAGGATGTTACCTGGGCTGGAGCATTTCAGCTATGAAGAGAAACTGGACAGGCTGGGGTTGTTTTCCTTGGAGCAGAGAAGGCTGAGGGGGGACCTGATTGAGGTGTACAAAATTATGAGGGGCATAGATAGGGTAGATAGAAAGGAACTTTTCCCCTTAGTAGAGGGGTCAGTAACCAGGGGGCATAGTTTCAAGGTAAGAGGCAGGAGGTTTAGAGGGGATTTGAGGAAAAACTTTTTCACCCAGACGGTGGTTGGAATCTGGAACTCACTGCCTGAAAGGGTGGTAGAGGCAGGAACCCTCACAACATTCAAGAAGCATTTAGCTGAGCACTTGAAACACCATAGCATACAAGGCTACGGACCAAGTGCTGGAAAATGGGATTGAAATAGACAGGGCTTGATGGCCGGCGCGGACACGATGGGCTGAAGGGCCTCTTTCTGTGCTGTATAACTCTGTGACTCTGTGAAGATTGTAGATTGGAGGAGAAGGAAGATTGTAGATTGGAGGAGGAGAAGGAAGATTGTAGATTGGAGGAGAAAGAAGATTGGAGATTGAGGAGGAGAAGAAAGATTGTAGATTGGACGAGGAGAAGGAAGGTTGTAGATTGGAGGAGAAGGAAGATTGTGGATTGGAGGAGGAGAAGGAAGACTGTAGATTGGGGAGATGGAAGATTATAGAATGAGGAGGAGAAGTAAGAGTGTAGAATAGAGGAGAAGGAAGATTGTAGATTGGAGGAGGAGGAGAAGGAAGATTGTAGATTGGAGGAGGGGAATGAAGATTGTATTTTGGAGGAGAAGAAGGAAGATTGTAGATTGGAGGAGAAGGAAGATTGTAGATTGGAGGCAAAGGAAGATTGAAGATTGAAGGAGGAGAATGAAGATTGTAGATTGGAGATGAAGGAAGATTGTAGATTGGAGAAGAAGAAGGAAGATTGTAGATTGGAGCAGGAGATGGAAGATTGTTGATTGGAGCAGAAGGAAGACTGTAAATTGGGGAGGAGAACAACATTTGTAGATTAGAGGAGGAGAAGGACAATTGCAGATTGGAGGAGGAGAAGGAAGATTGTAGAGGGAGAAGGAAGATTGTAGATTGGAGGAAAAGGAAGATTGTAGATTGGAGGAGGAGAAGGAAGATTGTAGATTGGAGGAGGAGAAGGAAGATTGTAGATTGGAGGAGGAGAAGGATGATTGTAGATTGGAGGACAAGGAAGATTGTAGATTGTTTAAAGGAGAAGGAAGATTGTAGATTGGAGGAGAATGTAGATGGTAGATTGGAGGAGAAGAAGGAAGATTGTAGATTGGAGGAGAAGAAGGAAGATTGTAGATTGGATGAGAAAAATGTAGATTGGAGGAGGAGAAGGAAGGTTGGAGCTTGGAGGAGGAGAAGGAAGATTGTAGATTGGGGGAGAAGGAAGATTGTGGATGGGGAGGAGAAGGAAGGTTGTAGATTCGAGGAGCAGGAAGATTGTAGATTGGAGAAGAAGAAGAAAGATTGTAGATTGGAGGAGGAGAACGAAGATTGTACATTGGAGCAGAAGGAAGATTGTAGATTGGAGGAGGAGAAGGAAGATTGTAGATTGGAGGAGGAGAAGTAAGATTGTAGATTGGAGGAGGAGAAGGAAGATTGTAGATTGGAGGAGAAGGAAGATTGTAGATTGGAGGAGAAGGATAATTGTAGATTGGGGGAGGAGAAAGAAGATTGTAGATTGGAGAAGGAGAAGGAAGATTGTAGATTGGGGGAGGAGAAGGAAGATTGTAGATTGGGGGAGGAGAAAGAAGATTGTAGTTTGGAGGAGAAGTAAGATTGTAGATTGGGGGAGGAGAAGGAAGATTGTAGATTGGGGGAGGAGAAGGATGATTGTAGATTGGAGGAGGAGAAGGAAGATTGTAGATTGGGGGAGGAGAAAGAAGATTGTAGTTTGGAGGAGAAGTAAGATTGTAGATTGGAGGAGAAGGAAGATTGTGGATTGGAGGAGAAGGAAGATTGTGGATTGGGGGAGGAGAAGGAAGATTGTAGATTGGGGGAGGAGAAGGATGATTGTACATTGGAGGAGGAGAAGGAAGATTGTAGATTGGGGGAGGAGAAGGAAGATTGTAGTTTGGAGGAGAAGGAAGATTGTAGATTGGAGGAGAAGGAAGATTGTGGATTGGAGGAGAAGGAAGATTGTGGATTGGAGGAGAAGGAAGATTGTGGATTGGAGGAGAAGGATGATTGTAGATTGGAAGAGAAGTAAGATTGTAGATTGGAGGAGAAGGATGATTGTAGATTGGAAGAGAAGGAAGATTGGAAGTGCAGATTGGAACAGAGTGTTAAACTGCGAGTTTGGTGAGTGAGGGAGTTTGGGGAGGGAGGTGTTCCTTTCTTTTTCCATCTTTGTCAGCTTCCAGGAGAGCAGGAGTTAAAAATATGCATAAGAGGGGACAGAGAACCAGCGGTGAGTATTTCCACAGTATTTCTACATTCTAGTCATTAAAGTAAAAGTAAGGTCTCTAGTGTGGAGTAAGTAGTGTTTAAAGGGAAGTAAGGTCCCTAGTGTATTTAATATTCTTTAATTTAAAGGGAGTAAATTAAGGGGAGGACATGGCAGGGCAGCTCGGCAGCGTGGAGTGCTCCTCCTGTGCTATGTTGGAAGTCATGGACACTTTAGGTGTCCAGGGCGAGCACATGTGCAGGAAATATCTCCAGCTGCAGCTACTCGAAATCCGCGTTTCAGAGCTGGAGCTGCGGCTGGAGTCACTGTGGAGCATCTGCGAAGCTGAGATCTTCGTGGATAGCACGTTTAACAAGGTGGTCACACCGCAGGTAAAGAGTGCACAGGCAGACAGGGAATGGGTGACCACCAGACAGAGTAAAAGAACTAGGAAGGTAGTGCAGAAGTCCCCTGGGTCCATCTCCCTCTCCGACAGATTTTCCGTTTTGGATACTGATGGGGGAGAGGGTTTCTCAGGGGAATGCAGCAAGAGCCAAGTCTGTGGCACTACGACTGGCTCAGCTGCACAGGAGGGTAGGAAAAAGAGTGGGAGAGCAATAGTGATAGGGGATTCTATCGTAAGGGGAACAGATAGACGTTTCTGTGGCCGCAGACGTGACTCCAGGATGGTATGTAACCTCCCTGGTGCCAGGGTCAAGGATGTCACTGAACAGCTGCAGGGCATTCTGAAGGGGGAGGGCGAACAGTCAGAGGTCGTGGTTCACATTGGTACCAACGACATGGGTAGAAAGAGGGATGAGGTCCTGCAACAAGAATTTAGGGAGCTAGGTAGCAGATTAAAAAGCAGGACCTCAAAGGTTGTAATCTCTGGATTACTGCCGGTGCCACGTGCTAGTGAGTATAGGAATAGGAGGATAGAGCAGATGAATGCGTGGCTAAAGAGTTGGTGCAGGAGGGAGGGCTTTAGTTTCCTGGATCACTGGGTCTGCTTCTAGGGAAGGGTTGCACCTGAACCGGAACGGGACCAACATCCTTGCGGGGAGGTTTGCTAGTACTGTTGGGGGGGGTTTAAACTAACATGGCAGGGGGATGGGATACAGAGTGGAGCTATAGTAGGGGGTGATGCACAGCCAAATATAGAGGAAAAAACAAGTCAGCCTGGAAGGCAGAGCAAATATGTAACGGCACAAAGGAGTATGGCAAGGCTGGATGGCATTTATTTTAATGCAAGGAGTCTTGCGAGTAAGGCAGATGAATTGAAGGTGTTGATGAACACATGGGAGTATGATATTGTTGCTATCACAGAGACATGGTTGAGGGAGGGGCAGGACTGGCAGCTCAATATTCCGGGGTATAGAATCTTCAGGCGAGACAGAGGGGGGTGTAAAACAGGAGGGGGTGTCGCAATATTAATCAAGGAGTCAATTACTGCTGTAAGGAGGGATGATATCTTAGCAGGTTCCTCTAATGAGGCCATATGGGTAGAACTTAAAAACAAAAACGGGCAAGCACTTTGCTGGGAGTGTACTATAGGCCCCCAAACAGTCAGGGGGAGATAGAGGAACAGATATGTAGGCAAATCTCAGAGAAGTGTAGAAATAATAGGGTAATAATAGTAGGGGATTTCAACTTCCCCAATATTAACTGGGATAGTCAGAGTGTGAAAGGCTTAGAGGGTGCGGAATTCTTAAAGTGCATCCAAGAGAGCTTTTTGAGCCAGCATGTAGAAAGTCCTACAAGAGAGGGGGCGGTACTGGACCTAATTCTAGGGAATGTAGCCGGGCAAGTGGTAGAAGTGTTATTAGGAGAGCATTTTGGTGACAGTGACCATAATTCGGTGAGATTTAAGGTAGTCATGGAAAAGGACAAAGATGGACCGGAGATAAAGGTTCTAAATTGGGGGAAGGTCGATTTTAATATGATAAGGCAGGATCTGGCCAAAGTGGACTGGAATCAGCAAGTTGTAGGAAAATCCACATCAGAGCAGTGGGAATCTTTCAGAAAGGAAATAGAGAGAGTACAATGGCAACATGTCCCCGTAAAGGTCAAGGGTGGGACCAACAAGCCCAGGGAACCCTGGATGTCAAGGGATATACGAGAATGGATTAGGAAAAAAAGGGAGGCTTTTGGCAGATACAAAGGACTAAAAACAGTGGAAGCCCTAGAGGAGTATAGAAAGTGCAGGGGGGTACTTCAAAAAGAAATTAGGAGAGCGAAGAGGGGGCATGAAATAACACTGACGGGCAAAATAAAGGAAAATCCCAAGGTGTTTTATAAGTATATTAAGGGCAAGAGGATAACCAGGGAAAGAGTAGGGCCCATTAGGGACCAAAGTGGCAATCTGTGTGTAGAGCCAGAAGATGTAGGTGGGGTTTTAAATGAATATTTTGCATCTGTGTTCACTATGGAGAAGGACGATGTAGGCATAGAAATCAGGCAGGGGGATTGTGATATACTTGAACAAATTAGTATTGAGAGGGAGGAGGTACTAACGGTTTTAGCAGACTTAAAAGTGGATAAATCCCCATGCCCAGACGAGATGTATCCCAGGCTGCTGTGTGAGGCAAGGGAGGAGATTGCAGGGGCTCTGACACAAATTTTCAGAACCTCTCTGGCCACAGGGGAGGTGCCAGAGGACTGGAGAACAGCTAACGTACTATCATTATTCAAGAAGGGTAGTAGGGATAAACCAGGGAATTACAGGCCAGTGAGCCTAACATCAGTGGTAGGGAAATTATTGGAAAAAATTCTGAGGGACAGAATTAGTCTCCACTTGGAGAGGCAAGGATTAATCAAGGATAGTCAGCATGGCTTTGTCAGGGGGAGATCATGTCTGACCAATTTGACTGAATTTTTTGAGGGGGTGACTAGGTGTGTGGATGAGGGTAGTGCAGTTGATGTGGTCTACATGGACTTCAGTAAGGCTTTTGGCAAAGTCCCGCATAGGAGACTGGTCAAGAAGGTAAAAGCCCATGGGATCCAGGGCAACTTGGCACATTGGATCCAAAATTGGCTTAGTGGCAGGAGGCAGAGGGTGATGGTCGAAGGTTGTTTTTGTGACTGGAAGCCTGTGTTCAGTGGTGTACCACAGGGATCAGTGCTGGGTCCTTTGCTGTTTGTAGTGTACATTAATGATTTAGATATGAATGTAGGAGGTATGATCAGTAAGTTTGCAGATGACACGAAAATTGGTGGGGTGGTAAATAGCGAGGAGGGAAGCCTCAGGCTACAGGACGATATAGACGGGTTGGTCAGATGGGCAGAACAGTGGCAAATGGAATTTAACCCTGAAAAGTGTGAGGTGATGCATTTTGGGAGGACTAACAAGGCAAGGGAATACACAATGAATGGTAGAACCCTAGGAAGGACAGAGGATCAGAGGGACCTTGGCGTGCATGTACATAGATTCCTGAAGGCAGCAGGCCAGGTAGATAAGGTGGTTAAAAAGGCATATGGGATACTTGCCTTCATTAGCCGAGGCATAGAATATAAGAGCAGGGAGGTTATGATGGAGCTGTACAAAACGCTAGTTAGGCCACAGCTGCAATACTGTGTGCAGTTCTGGTCACCACACTATAGGAAGGATGTGATTGCATTGGAGAGGGTGCAGAGGAGATTCATCAGGATGTTACCTGGGCTGGAGCATTTCAGCTATGAAGAGAAACTGGACAGGCTGGGGTTGTTTTCCTTGGAGCAGAGAAGGCTGAGGGGGGACCTGATTGAGGTGTACAAAATTATGAGGGGCATAGATAGGGTAGATAGAAAGGAACTTTTCCCCTTAGTAGAGGGGTCAGTAACCAGGGGGCATAGTTTCAAGGTAAGAGGCAGGAGGTTTAGAGGGGATTTGAGGAAAAACTTTTTCACCCAGACGGTGGTTGGAATCTGGAACTCACTGCCTGAAAGGGTGGTAGAGGCAGGAACCCTCACAACATTCAAGAAGCATTTAGCTGAGCACTTGAAACACCATAGCATACAAGGCTACGGACCAAGTGCTGGAAAATGGGATTGAAATAGACAGGGCTTGATGGCCGGCGCGGACACGATGGGCTGAAGGGCCTCTTTCTGTGCTGTATAACTCTGTGACTCTGTGAAGATTGTAGATTGGAGGAGAAGGAAGATTGTAGATTGGAGGAGGAGAAGGAAGATTGTAGATTGGAGGAGAAAGAAGATTGGAGATTGAGGAGGAGAAGAAAGATTGTAGATTGGACGAGGAGAAGGAAGGTTGTAGATTGGAGGAGAAGGAAGATTGTGGATTGGAGGAGGAGAAGGAAGACTGTAGATTGGGGAGATGGAAGATTATAGAATGAGGAGGAGAAGTAAGAGTGTAGAATAGAGGAGAAGGAAGATTGTAGATTGGAGGAGGAGGAGAAGGAAGATTGTAGATTGGAGGAGGGGAATGAAGATTGTATTTTGGAGGAGAAGAAGGAAGATTGTAGATTGGAGGAGAAGGAAGATTGTAGATTGGAGGCAAAGGAAGATTGAAGATTGAAGGAGGAGAATGAAGATTGTAGATTGGAGATGAAGGAAGATTGTAGATTGGAGAAGAAGAAGGAAGATTGTAGATTGGAGCAGGAGAATGAAGATTGTAGATTGGAGAAGGAGAATGAAGATTGTAGATCAGAGGAGAAGGAAGATTGTGGATTGGAGGAGGAGAAGGAATTTGTAGATTGGAGAAGAAGAAGGAAGATTGTAGATTGGAGGAGGAGAAGGAAGATTATAGATTGGAGGAGGGGAACGAAGATTGTATTTTGGAGGAGAAGAAGGAAGATTGTAGATTGGAGGAGAAGGAAGATTGTAGATTGGAGAAGAAGAAGGAAGATTGTAGATTGGAGGAGGAGAAGGGAGATTGTAGATTGGAGGAGGAGAAGGAAGATTGTAGATTGGAGAAGAAGAAGGAAGATTGTAGATTGGAGGAGGAGAATGAAGATTGTAGATAGGAGGAGGAGAAGGAAGATTGTAGATTGGAGGAGAAGGAAGATTGTGGATTGGAGGAGGAGAATGAAGATTGTAGATAGGAGGAGAAGGAAGATTGTAGATTGGAGGAGGAGAAGGAAGATTGTGGATTGGAGGAGGAGAATGAAGATTGTAGATAGGAGGAGGAGAAGGAAGATTGTAGATTGGAGGAGGAGAAGGAAGATTGTGGATTGGAGGAGGAGAAGCAATTTGTAGATTGGAGGAGGAGAAGGAAGATTGTAGATTGGAGAAGAAGAAGGAAGATTGTAGATTGGAGGAGGAGAATGAAGATTGTAGATTGGAGAAGGAGAATGAAGATTGTAGATCGGAGGAAGAGAATGACGATTGTAGATAGGAGGAGAAGGAAGATTGTGGATTGGAGGAGAAGGACGATTGTAGATTGGAGGAGAAGGAAGATTGTAGATTGGAGGAGAAGAAGGAAGATTGTAGATTGGAGGAGGAGAAGGAAGATTGTAGATTGGAGGAGGATGAAGATTGTAGATTGGAGGAGAAGGAAGATTGTAGATTGGAGGAGGAGAAGGAAGATTGTAGATTGGAGGAGGAGAAGGAAGATTATAGATTGGAGGAGGAGAAGGAAGATTGTGGATTGGAGGAGAAGGAAGATTGTAGATTGGAGGAGAAGAAGGAAGATTGTAGATTGTAGGAGGAGAAGGAAGCTTGTAGATTGGAGGAGGAGAAGGAAGATTGTAGATTGGAGGAGGAGGAGGAGAAGGAAGATTGTAGATTGGAGGAGAAGAAGGAAGATTGTAGATTGGAGGAGGAGAAGGAAGATTGTAGATTGGAGGAGGAGAAGGAAGATTGTAGATTGGAGGAGAAGAAGGAAGATTGTAGATTGTAGGAGGAGAAGGAAGCTTGTAGATTGGAGGAGGAGAAGGAAGATTGTAGATTGGAGGAGGAGAAGGAAGATTGTAGATTGGAGGAGGAGAAGGAAGATTGTAGATTGGAGGAGGAGAAGGAAGATTGTAGATTGGAGGAGAAGAAGGAAGATTGTAGATTGTAGGAGGAGAAGGAAGCTTGTAGATTGGAGGAGGAGAAGGAAGATTGTAGATTGGAGGAGGAGAAGGAAGATTATAGACTGGAAGAGGAGAAGGAAGATTGTAGGTTGTTGGAAAATGAAGGTTATAGATTGGAGGAGAAGAATGAAGATTGTAGATTGGAGGAGGAGAAGGAAAATTTAAGATTGGAGAAGGAGAATAAAGATTGTAGATTGGAGAAGAATGATGCTTGTAGATTGGAGGTGGAGAAGGAAGATTGTAGATTGGAGAGATACTGCTGCTTTCCTGTTGTGAGTTAGATTCCCTTCCCCAGCACCGTTGCTTCATTTCCCATCCCCCCTGCCACATATATATGCTGACGGGCCAGGCGTGATGCCCAAGTTCGCAGCGGAATTTTCTGCCAAACACGCCTCTTAATGCCGCTTCCTGGAACTGCCCGGAGAAAGATGGCGGGAGGCCCAGGGTATGGGTGGGAAGGTCCCAAGTTCCTTTGAGCGGAGGGAGGCGGTCAGGTAGAGGCTTCCAATTTGGCCTAATTCACTCTTCCCCCTCAGATTAGCGTCTGGAAGCCGTCTCCCACTACCATGCCCCCACGGGGGTCAGAACCCAGTCTCCACATCTATCCAGTCTGAGAAATTCCACTAACCCCCTGGTCTCCTCTCCCTGCTCCCTTGGATACCATCTCTCTGGTACTGTCTTCCTGCAGACGGCTGTTCTTTAAGGATCATTGTCCCAGGCAAGTTCGCTCCAGACACCCTGAGGTGATTACTCACAGGCTCCTCGCATCACATTCATTATGTTTTAATAAGGAATAATTATGAAGTACTGGCAACGACGCAGTTTTCTGCGAGATATAGTTCAGACAGGCCCTAAGCAGCCTGGGCACGTGACAGAGTGGGAGTGACAACTGACAGTGTCGCCGTCAGGAACACCATCCCAGTGCGGCGTTGTGAGGCTTCGGGTTAGCTGAGACATGCCTGAGGCTGGATCGGGAAGTTCCACTTCACGATTCTTTCCACACCCTGCCCTTGTGTAACTGGTCTGACAGGCTACAGAAGCAGATTGCATGGCTTCTAAGCAACAACTTAGGGGGAAAAATTCGTTTGCTTTGCGAAATTCAGCGGGAGGTTAGCAGTGGCGGTAACCGTTAGCGCCCCGTGGCGCTGCGCTGCCGGCGATGACGTCATCGCCATGCGCAGCGCCCCGCTTGCGATCTTCGGTAGCGCCTCCTGACTTACCCCCGGACGCTATGTCCGACAGGGTCAGGGGGACCTACCTGCGGCCGGGGCGGCGCTATTTAAAGGCGAGGTGCCGGGCGGCCATTTTTGTTGCTGGCCGCCTGCCAGCGCCTGCCTCCGCTGCCGTCTCCGGCCTCCTGAGCACCGTCCTCCCCCGCGGAGTGCCGGCTGTGTAAGGTTTCCAAAATTTACAGATCCCCAAAACCTAAGGAAAAAGGACTTTGGAACTACCTCAGAGTGATAATATTGTATTTGGGCCTAACCTAAGAGACTGTAAGACCAAAAACCAAGTTTTGGCGTTTTAAAACATGTCTGGGCCTGTAAAGGAACAAGAGGTGGGGTCAACCTCTGTAAAAGCAGTTTTGGGTATTGCAGTTAATTGCAATGTCTGGGGAGCCGGGATGACCTCACTCAAAGCCCCAGCAAGCATTAACATTTTGACAATAGACCCGAGGAGAAGACAGTCCCACCCAAAACAACAGGCCCCATCAAACCGATTACAGGGCACATCAGGAAACATGCATAATACAGAGCACCCAGGACTAGGCTATAGATCAGCCTAGGAACCCAAAACACAAAACCAATCACCAGCGATCAGCCAAGGAGATCGACAGGATGCAAACCATCCCAAAACCCATTTGACACTTACAGAGCAGTTACTGGTAACAGGCCCGCCAAATTCAGACAATGAACTGAACAGATTTGGCGGGTAGATAAGGCCATATTCAATGGGTGAGATTGAAGGCCTGTTAAAACCCAGTTAACGTGCTAGAAAATCGTTACCGATTTACGAGCCCGCCAAAACTAGACAATGAACTGAACAGATTTGGCGGGTAGATAAGGCCACTTCAATTCTGTATAATTGAAGGCCCACCAAGCACACACCAAGCTAGCGAGAAGAGAGAGAAACAACACAGTTCAGCGTTCGTTGGGTCGAGCAGTCAGTCGTAAACGGTGGTCATCAGAAGGAGGAGAGACCAAGAAGAAGAAGGCCCGAGCTGGAAGCGAGTCGGCATCACTCACCACTCAGACACACCTGAGTCCAGCTCGCGAAGACACCACCTCGACGGACCCCCAACAACGGCCCCAACACAGTCACCCGGAGCAACAAGCAGCAACAAGTCACCGACAGCTCCACGAGGTCGACTGACACACCAACCAAGGCCTAAAGCCATCGTGGAAACCAAAGGCCTCACGAAACCAACAACCGTGCATTACCCCCAACTGACCGGGTAATCGCAGGCCACCGCGACCAACAAAGACCAACTCCAGGGAAGAAAACCCGAAGAACCGCAAAGTTTCCACACCACAAACTATTCCTGACTTACCCCTGGGTAAGATTTTCCCCAAAGACTCTAAGCCCTACTGCTCAACGAAAGAAACTGGGTACTCACCAGATAAATCCATAACGACATCCTACCACATCAGCGGACTTGCGAAGACTGACCAGAGACCCAGGTGAAGTCCTCTACCGCGTACGGGGTACGGCAGACACTAACCACCATAAACAGCGAACCCCAAAACCGCGATTTAGCCCAACTGTCAAAGGATTGGTGAGCATTATCCCTGGTCCTTCAAAACCTAGCTTAGCTAGTAAAGTGGGGTTGGGAGGGGTGAAGTATTGTTCTACTGTCATTTCCCTCGCTTGTACCGAAGTGTTCCCCACCTTTAGAGTGTTAAGAGTGTTATTATTTGTGTCTTACCTTTTAATAAAGATTGAAGTTCTTTCATCAAACTCAGTTGTCTGCTGCACCTTTTGTATCACAACCCCCAAATAAGTCCAAGGTCTAGAACCAAGGGAGTGGGAGCGATTCGAACCGCTCAGAAGTCAGAGGTAAAGATGACACGAAACCACCACCCCCTACAGCCGGCACTCCAATCCGCGGTGGCCCAGCTGGGCCCCGGGTCGCGCTACGCAAGGACCCTCCCCTTTAAAAAGGGGAGGAAGGCTTGCAATACCGCGGCGCCCCAAGAGAGAGGCGGGACGCTTCCAGTAGCGCCCTGCTTCCCTCTTGGGGCGCTACCGATGGATTTTGGCCGCTTGGGAGCTAATTTTTTCAGGGCGCTAAAAGTAGCGCCCCGGCGAAGTTAGCGCCCCAAAGGAGGCGCGACTCAATTTTTCCCCCTTAGAGTCGTAGTCATAACAGCACAGAAGGAGGCCACCATTCGGCCCATCGAGTCCGTGCCGGCTCTCTGTAGAGCAATCCAGTCAGTCCCATTCCCCCGCTCTATCCCCGTAGCCCTGCAAGTTTATTTCCCTCAAGTGCCTATCCAGTCTCCCCTTGAAAACATTGAGTGTCTCCGCTTCCACCACTTCCGTCGGCAGCGAGTTCCAGGTCCTCACCACTCGCTGCGTAAAAAAGTTTTTCCTCACATCCCCCCTGTATCTCTTGCCCAAAACCTAAAATTGATGTCCCCCTAGTCCTTGTACCATCAACTAGTGGGAACAGCCTTTCCCCATCTAGCCTATCCAAACCCGTCATAATCTTGTACACCTCTATCAAACTTGTCTTTATTGAGCACCCTTAAAGTAGAAAAAACATCCCTAGGTGCTCCACCGTCAGAAATACATGGACACCTAGTCAAAGGAGGTACTGGGAGGGCTGACCAAATGCTTGGTCAAGGAGATGGTTTTTAAGGAGGGTGTTCAAGGGAGAGCGAGAGCGCGAGAGAGAGAGAGAGAGAGAGAGAGAGCGCGAGAGAGAGAGAGAGAGAGAGAGAGATATTCGGGAGAGAGAGAGAGAGAGATATTCGGGAGGGAATTCCAGAGTTTAGGGCCCAGGCAGCTGAGGTTGGGGTGGCCATCTCTGGTTGGACATATTCCTGGAGGTTTCATCACACGACCTCCCGCCTCCAACCACCCCGCGCCCCCCCACTCTCCTGTCATTGGTCGCCCGACAGCTTCATCTTCGCCGAGCCCCACCCTTACACTCCTGCCACTGGTCAGCCAACAGGCCCCACCCCATGGAGCTCCGCCTTCCCATTGGCAAACAAACAGACTCTCCTTTACTTGATTGGATGATTCTTAACCGTCAGCCAACCAGCCCTTTGCCCATGTCCAGTGTTTTTATAACTCATAAACAGAAGGCTTCAACGAAAATTATATATATTTTCTTTCTCCCGAGTGTTGCTCCCAGCAGTGTCCTGGAGATTTCTCTTCAATTCCTGCAGGCTCCAGGCCAATCCTGGTAACCCTCGTCTGAAGGCATGGTTGCCAATGGTGAGGTGAAGAGAGTGGGGGATTCACAAGAGCCTGTGGAAGTGTATTTTTAGTTGGATACAAAATGGCTTCTTAGACACAAAATGGCTTCCTAAGACACAGAATATAAAATCTAAAATGGCCTACACAATGTCTGTTAGAAAGATTAACCAATTGTTTATAGTTTCAACCTAATGAAGGAATTTCAGTTTGTAGACTGTTTTAATTGCCCCCAATAAATAACTTAGGGTTGTAGATCAAAGAAGTCTTCAAGGCTATGGTGTGAATCATTATCTCCCTTGAATTCTAGATGGTGTGGTGGGAGAAATCACACGTCCCCCTTTGGAGGGATTTCTGCTGTTTTAAATCTTTATGACCTTTAGAAAGTCCTTTCATGTACAGTATACACAAATACTCTTTTAACTTGTTTTATAGGCATTATGCTGTCAATTAATGATTTATTATCATGTCATGTGATATAGGAAGCTTGTATTTTTTTTTGTGTAAATCTCTAGCAGTTTTTGTATTTGCAGGGTGTCATCATAGCCGAGATTTGACTCTGGTTGCATCCTCCTTGCAGCAAGTAAAATAATAAACCTTCCTTTGACGATACTTTATGTTTGAAGAGTCTTACTCGGAAGTCGACACTTCGACAGTATTACTTTGAGGTTCCACCGAGATCGCTTGCTACCTTTCGGTAAGTCACGGACAAAGGACACCACGAATTTCTAGTGACAAATCCTGAATGGCCACAGTGATGTTTTATCACATAAAAAGGATTTCTCATTAGATACTGAATTGGTGCAGTCTGTTTCTTCCGACGGTGACACAGCGATCTGTAAGACTCAAGTTTTGGATTTGAGTTGAATCCTGTAACTTTTGCTTCTTTTATTTCTAATGTTAAGAGGAGGGGGAGGATTCTGACGGCTCAAGTTTCAAAATTATCGGGCAGAGGAGGTAAGGGAAAAAGTTGGCAGGGTTGTGTCCCGGACTGAAAGGTACCAGGTTGAGAGAAAGCGCTAAAAGATTAAAACTGCAGTATCAAGGGTGGGTCCCTTGAGCCGGAGAAAAGAGTCTCGCGGCAGAAAGGTTTAGATAAGAAACCTTCATATATAGAGTATAAGTTAAATGTTAAGGACTCAGTTTGTAGTGGCGAACAACGCAAACTGGGAATTGACTATTTGTTTAGCTTAAAGTATAAGGTTAAATGTTTGATTACTTGATTTGTTTGTCTGTTTGGGCTTTTGCGTTACTTATCATTGTCTTTATTGTTAATTCTTGTTATTGTTTGTCACTTGTGGAGCTCCGAAGGGTTAATAATAATCGTAAAGGGTGAAATTTGCGATTCGGAAGAAGAGTGCCTAGTATAACTGAACTTTACTAAGATGGGAGCTTCACAGAGCAAGATCCCAGAAAAAGGAACTCCAGCCTTTTACATCTTCCAGAACTGTGGTTGGATGTCCACAAGGGATTTCCCTGATTGGTCTAAATGGACCAAGAATGGCAGACACCCGTTCCCCATTGACGGAACCTTTAACGTGGATAGAATTACATGTCTGGAGGACTGTCTCACAAATAGAGACCCACAAAGAAAAGGTAAAAAGTCAGTAAATTGGTCAGCCTTTTCAGACTGGAAAAAGGAAGCAGAAAGGTGTAAGGACCGCAGTATACAAGCCAGTAGATCTGAAATTAAAAATAAGAGAAAAGAGCAAGAGCCCAGTGGTAAATTGGCTAAGCAAGATGAAGTTAGACAAATTACTTTAAGACAAACCCCGAAGCCTACCGCTCATACCTCTCTTTACCCACGTCTCACTCAAGTGATGACGAGGATCAGGGATGGTACAGAAAACCTCCCGCATATGAGGAGCGACTACAGGGTACAGCGACTGGTGAAGTAAGCAACCTCCGAAATGGAGATCAGGGATCCAGCCCAGATCACACCACCGTTAACGGAGGTCCAAGTCACAATACCAGATCCCACACAGTCCGCAATATACATCCGCTCAGACGGTTCCCCAACGTCCACGAGTCTGACGGAGATCCAGTTGTTGTCCATCGCCCATGGACAGCTTCCGAGCTACGGACAATAATCCACGAGTTACCGAACCCCTCAGAGGACTTAGAAAAAGCAATTAGTGAGCTTAAAAGCACCATTATTTGCCATCAGCCCACTATTGTGGACGTTGACCAGCTACTCAGGGCTTGGTTAAAAGATTCCAGATACCGCCTTTTAACAGAAGGCGAAGATAGTTTCCAAGATATTAACGATCATAAAACAGACAAGGGATGGAATCCAGAAACACTACCAAATGATCAATTCTGGACCGAATTCTATAGAGTAATGCATATTGGCCCAGAAATTGATCTCGCTCTGTTCCCGCGGGGGTAAGGCTTCCCCGCGATCTCTCACTCCGCTTGTGCTTTTTCAGATCCAGCTCGCACGAACTTGATGTTCCAGACATCAGCTGTGCAGTGCTTGCGTATCCCACCGGCGTAGTGAATTCGTGCGAGCTGTGGGATCACGTGACTCAGTTAGAGCCAATGGCAGCACACCATCTTCCATTCATAAGTTTCACATACGTGCTGTGAAATCTATGAATCTTACACCCCCCTAAAATAACAGCTAAACCTCAATTAAATTTAAAAAAAACCATCACAATAATAAAATAAGTATAGTTAAATAAATTAACCATTTTAAATAAAAAATTAAATTTTTGAAAAAATTTAAAATCTTTTAAAAAGTTATAAAAATAAACTTACCTGTCTTTAAAGTCTCTAAAAAAGATATACCTGTTAAAAAAAAAAAATTCAAAAAAATACTTAATTCACTACTTACCTTGTTAAAAGTGGGTCTTCCTCCTCCTTTTTACATTTCTAAAATCTTCCGTACTTACCTGCGCGTCCAAAGCACGAAGTGCACAGCGTGCGCGCAGCCTGTAGCGCGCACGCGATGCACCGAGGAACCGCCCCCTTTTCAAAAGACCAAGTGCCGGTTTTCAGCGCATGCGCAGGGCATGCAGAAAACCGGCAATTGGAGAGAGAATACGCGAGAGTACGCAGTGCGTACTCTCGCATCCCGGGATCAATTTTTGGCCCATTAAATTCCCAAAAAGAACTAATTGGACAAAAATAATTGAGACAACTCAGAAAAAGGACGAAGACGTTGAGGATTATATAGAAAGAATAGAAGCAGTTATGGGGCAGCATGCTGGAATGACCAAAGAAAATTACCAGATTCCTTTAATCAATGCCCTTGTAAATGGTCTCAGAGCGGAACTTAAAGAACCATTGACTCTAGTCTGCCTAGATTGGAGACATAAAACAACTCCTGAGTTAACACAAATTCTAAAAGGAATTCAGGAGAGAAATAGAGACCAAAAGAACAAGGTTTCCCTCTTAATGGAACAAGCAGCTTTTGCAGCCCCGACTGCCCAGACAACCATTTATTATCAGGGTCAATACAGAGGACAAGGCAGAGGGAATAACCGAGGTAGATTTAGAGGAAGAGGTAGAGGAGGGACAGGCAGAGGCCAGTGGAACGGAGGAGGTGCAAACTCTCCATGTTTTAACTGTGGTCAGATCGGACACTGGAAGGCTAACTGCCCGTTCCCCAAGCAGCAAAGTCAAGGCTGGGGAGGTGCACCAAACAATGTAGATACCCAAGCCCAGGTTTACACTCGTCCGCAGGCAGGTTTTACAACAGGGAACCCTTGGGGAGGTCAAAAATATGGAAGGACAATTTGGATCCCCATGGCAAAATTATTCAAAATGACGCAGAGAAACAGCCCCGAATGTTACCCACATTCTTCAGTTACCTTCAGTATCAGTAAATTCTAAAGATGAGCCATACTTATCCATAAAAATGCAGGGCAAGAAAGTTCCTTTTCTTGTTGACACAGGAGCCACAAGCTCACTATTAACAAAGCAATATGCTAGAGGAGCCCCATGTACAGAAAAGAATGTCACATGTGTAGGACTCTCCGGCGTCTCACAGACTATGACGTGGTCACAACCATTAGCAATACAAACAGACAATTTTTCTGGCCAGCACGCCTTTCTCCTATCAGACGACGCCCCTATGAACCTTTTAGGAAGAGATTTGCTATGCAAAATGCAAGCAACAATAATATGTTCCGATAAAGGACTACAGGTGTACATCCCTACTGATAGATGCACTATGTGTCCTTTACAAGAATGCTCCCCTCCAGTTATTTCACGGGAAACGGAGCAACTGCTGGATCAAATTCCGCCACAAGTATGGTCTAGCCATTCAAACGAGGTTGGCAAAATGCTAACTGCTCAGCCATACAAAGTTACGTTAAGACCATCCGTCCGATTGCCCCGTAGACCTCAGTACCCGCTTTCAACAGCAGCCGAACAGGGAATTCAGCCTGTCATTAACACTTTGTTACAGCAAGGAATAATCATTCCAACCCAGAGCCCATGCAACACTCCAATTTTGCCAGTCGAAAAGAAGGAAAGTGGGAAATGGAGACTAGTGCAAGATCTCAGAGCAGTTAACGAATCAGTACTACCAGTTTATCCAGTTGTGCCAAATCCTGCTACCATTCTAACTAGTATTCCCTCTGGATCAAAGTATTACACTGTCATCGATTTATGTTCAGCTTTCTTCAGTATCCCTATCCACCAAGATTCACAGTTCCTATTCTCTTTCACATTTAAAGGGACACAGTTCACTTGGACAAGATTTCCACAAGGTTACACAGAGAGTCCCACAATCTTTTCTCAAAGCCTCAAACGTGATTTAGAGGACATTCTCTTCACTGGAGGGTCCACACTTATCCAATATGTCGATGATTTGCTGATAGCTTCGCCTGATAAACAGTCATGTCAAACTGACTCGCTTATTATGCTTCATGCCTTAGCAGTAAAGGGACATAAAGTATCACGTTCCAAGATGCAGTTCGTGTCAGAGAAAGTACAGTATTTGGGACATGAACTCTGTGGTGATAGCCACTGTCTGTCGCAGGGGAGAATCAGAGCAATTTGTGAAGCACCGTTACCTACTACTAAACAGCAATTAAAACATTTTCTTGGCATGTCAGGATACTGTAGACAATGGATCATGGGGTATTCAGACCTGGTGCGCCCATTGCTTGATATCTCCATGCCCATGGAGGAAGACCCTCTTGCTTGGAATCAGAAGGCAACGGACGCCTTTGAGAATGTCAAGCAAGTCCTTATATCGGCTCCAGCATTAGGGCTGCCAGACTATCAGAAGCAGTTCAATCTTTTTGTCCATCATAAATTGGGCTTTGCTCAATCCGTTTTGACTCAAACCCATGGTGATAAACAAAGACCTTTAGCCTATTTCAGTACTCAATTAGATCCTGTTGCACGCGGCCTGCCTGGATGCCTGCCAATTCTAGCCGCCACCTATTATGCTGTACAACAGGCTCAAAGTATCACGCTCAATCACCGGACTATTTTATTTGTGCCACATTCAGTCGAAGTACTGTTGACAAAATGCGCCACTCAACATCTGACATCAGCTCGCAGCAGTAAATATGAGGTTGAATTATTGTCCAACCCTTATCTCCTAATTCAAAGATGTTCGGTTTTGAATCCAGCCACACTGCTGCCCACGGAAGAAGATGGAATCCCACATTGCTGCGAGACGGTCACCCAATTGGTGACCAAGCCTCGAATAGATCTATCTGAAACTCCTATTTCTAATAGTGACTTAATATACTACGTAGATGGGTCAGCTCTTAGGGATGACAAAGGATCACCCAGAGCTGGCTATGCCATATCAGATGATCATTCAGTTGTAGAAGCGCTCTCATTACCTCAATCTTTTTCAGCACAACAAGCAGAACTTTTCGCTCTTACAAGGGCTTGTATACTGGCTACTGATCAATCTGTTAACATTTATACCGACTCCCGGTATGCTTTCGGGGTCGCCCATGATTACGGACAGATCTGGAAACTAAGGGGATTTCTAACTTCTTCAGGATCAACTATTAAAAATGCCCAACAAATTGACAATCTTTTAAAGGCTCTATTGTGTCCCGCTAGAATTTCAGTTATCAAATGTCAGGCTCATACAGGCAGTCAGGATCAAATAGCACTGGGTAACGAACGGTCAGATAGAGCTGCCAAATCAGCCGCTCTGTCTGATACAGGGCCACAAGTTTCTGCCTTTGTTTTGCGTCAACAAAAATTGGACAATGACCCGCCTTCTATTAATGATGTTTTAGCCTTTCAGTCACAGGCTAACTCGGACGAAGTGTTAAGTTGGGCAAGGGATTCTTGTTTTAAAACGCCTGAAGGGATATGGGTTCACCATGACGGCCGCATGGTGGCTCCGAAATCTTTACTCCCGTGGATTGCCCGATGCGTTCATGTTTTCACGCATGCTGCCAAAGGGGGGATGGCAGACTATATTAATCAAACATGGTATGCACCAGGTATTTCGGCAATTGCAAAACAAATCAGTGAAAGGTGCACCACTTGCCAGGAAATGAATCCAGGCAAGACAGAGAAAGTACAGTCTGCCTCCCACCCAAATCCATCAGGCCCTTTTGTAAATTTGCAAATGGATTTTATTGAATTACCTGTATGTTTAGGATTCAAATACGTGTTAGTAATTATAGATATGTTTTCAAGATGGATTGAAGCCTTTCCATGTAAAAAAAAAAATGATGCTGTAACAGTTGCAAAGTGTTTGCTAAAAGAAATCATACCAAGGTTTGGAATACCTATGCAGCTTTCATGCGACAATGGATCGCACTTTACTGGAATGATCGTAAAGGAACTATGTAAAGCTTTGCAGATTCATCAGCATTTTCACTGCAGTTATCATCCACAGTCCGCAGGACTGGTAGAAAGATATAACGGAGTACTGAAGAATAAACTTTCTAAACTTTGCAATGAAACCGGACTTAAATGGGTCGAACTATTACCCTTAGCATTAATGATAATGCGAGCAGCAACTAACAGGATAACTGGACTGTCGCCACATGAGATTGTTATGGGACGACCCCAAAGACTGCCATTCTCAGCACCCTTTACGGTCAAACAAATGGACATTCATAAAATGGATGAAAATATGATAAACTATTGCATTGCACTAACTAGATGTATTTCCAGCTTTCACCGACAGGTAAAGGAAGCTCAAACGGAACCAGCAGAAGGAAAGTGCCATAACTTGGAACCAGGAGACGACGTCTATGTAAAAGTCTTCAAAAGAAAGAACGGTCTGCAGCCACACTTTGAAGGGCCATATCAAGTACTCTTGGCAACAAATACAGCTGTAAAGGTCAAGGAAAGACCTACCTGGATCCACGCATCCCACTGCAAGAAAGCACCGAACAAGGACAATTGAATCTTAAAGAACTTAAACAATGAAGCTGTTACTTATACTTTGCATATCAATCGGACTAATACGCATGACGTGCCAAAGAGGTGGGGAAGGATCCCGAAAGAAACGAGAATTACATGTTAACACTTTCTTGTATATGACTTACGAACATGCTAAAACTAGTGACAGAACTAGTTGTTGGGTCTGTGCCCATATACCTACTCACACAAAGGGGGGAATCCCTCTAAGATCAATTCCCTTTAATACTTCCGAAACAGCAGAATGGGTAATAAGGCGAAACAGTTCAAGGGACCCGGATAAGACCTCGGATGTAACACAGTGGAGATCAGCAGGGTATAACCTAACCACCTTTCAGGGGTGGTATCAGCCCAATTATAATCATACTCGAACACCCCCATTTCTTGTATTAACCAATACCTCAGGAGCTGGTAGGCCACAGGGGGCATTATGTTTTAAAAAGCAGGCTGAAGTAAGCAGGATGCAGGATGAAAAGGAAGTCAGAGAGAGCTCTTGTAATCAAACAGTCGTGTGGCAACCACCAATTCCTGGCCTGTTTGAGCAGGGATTTTTTCAGTTTGACTGGACTAAAGTAAATAATAAAACCAGCAGGTCCCCCTGGACCGGCGACCCTATCCGAATATGGATGGGAGGAGAGGGTAATCTGACAGCCTATAACTGTACCTATTTTATATGCGGGAACAAGGCTTACCCATGGTTGCCACATAACTGGATAGAATCCTGCTATTTAGGTTATGTAGTACCTTATATCCATATTTTAGATGAGATAGGAAAACATTATGAATTCCAAAGAACTAAAAGAGAGGCAGAAACTTATGAAAGAGTCTTTGGAGTATTAATAGCCCCATACGGAGTAGGGAAGTTAATGGGAGAAGTAACCGAGCTAGCGGACCTGATAGAAAAAGTAGCAAATGAAACTGCGGAAGGATTGTCCGAAATGAGTGCGGAAATGGTAGCTATGAGAGTAATGACATTACAGAATCGAATGGCATTAGATTATCTGTTGGCAGATAAAGGAGGAACTTGTGCTTTGATAGGGAGTGAATGTTGTACCTATATCCCAGACAGTTCAGAAAATATAACTAACATTGTTAAACACATAAGAGATGCAGTGAGTCAGTATAAGAATCCAAAGAGCCAAGGATGGTTTGACTGGATGCTGGGAGGATGGCTGGGATCAATGGGACAAATATTATTGCATGGACTTGTAGTAGTAGTAGCAGTAATTGTATGCATCAGTCTGTTTGTCAAAATGGCCTAGTGTTGTTGTGATAGGCTAGGTAAGGCAGTTATACCCGAAGGAAGTATGATGGTGCAGAGGGAACTAAATGAAGAAGAAGAGGACGACCCTCTAGGAGAAGAACTAAGGCGATTGAATAAGATAAATTTTTAAGGATTAGATGGCCAAGATGATGCCGGTCACAGTGGGTTCGGGGACCGAGAAGAAGGACAAGGGACTGAAAGGGTCAATTTCAGCTAGATTTTGTCCTAGTAAGGACAAAAAGGGGGGAATGTGGAAGTGTATTTTCAGTTGGATACAAAATGGCTTCTTGGACACAAAATGGCTTCCTAAGACACAGAATATAAAATCTAAAATGGCCTACACAATGTCTGTTAGAAAGATTAGCCAATTGTTTATAGTTTCAACCTAATGAAGGAATTTCAGTTTGTAGACTGTTTTAATTGCCCCCAATAAATAACTTAGGGTTGTAGATCAAAGAAGTCTTCAAGGCTATGGTGTGAATCATTATCTCCCTTTGGAGGGATTTCTGCTGTTTTTAAATCTTTATGACCTTTAGAAAGTCCTTTCATGTACAGTATACACAAATACTCTTTTAACTTGTTTTATAGGCATTATGCTGTCAATTAATGATTTATTACCATGTCATGTGATATAGGAAGCTTGTATTTTTTTTGTATAAATCTCTAGCAGTTTTTGTATTTGCAGGGTGTCATCATAGCCGGATTTGACTATGGTTGCATCCTCCTTGCAGTAAGTAAAATAATAAACTTTCCTTTGACGATACTTTATGTTTGAAGAGTCTTACTCGGAAGTCGAAACTTCGACAAGCCCAGAGGAACGGAGAGGTCGGAGGGGTTATAGGAGGAAGTCACAGAGGTAGGGAGGGGCAAGGCCATGAAGGAATTTAAATCCCAGAATGAGAACTTTAAATTGGAGGCCAGCGAGCACAGGGGTGATGAGCAGGATATGGACAGCAGAGTTTTACAGAGTTACATCGTGTCGACAGCACGGAAACAGGCCATTGGGCCCAACTGGTCCATGCCGGTGTTTCTGCTCCACACGAGCCTCCTCCCACCCCTCTTCATCTCACCCTATCAGCATAACCTTCTATTCCTTTCTCCCTCATGTGTTTATCCAGCTTCAACTTAAATGCAACTACGCTATTCGCCTCAACCACTCCCTGTGGTAGCGAGTTCCACATTCTCACCACTCTCTGGGTAAAGAAGTTTCTCCTGAATTCCCGATTGGATTTATTAGTGACTATCTTATATTGATGGACCCTAGTTCTGGTCTCCCCCACAAGTGGAAACATCTTCTCTACATCTACCCTATCGAACCCCTTCGTGATATTGAAGACCTCGATCAGGTCACCCCTCAGCCTTCTGATTTCGAGAGAAAAGAGCCCCAGCCTGTTCAGCCTTTCCTGATTGGGTGAGCTGAGGTCTCCGGAGGGTGCAGGATGATCATGGCCTTAAACCGATGTCATTTACTGTCAGCTACACTCAGTCTAGTCCGGGTCCAACAGTCAGTAAATTGCTAACTGGAGATGGCATGGTGTTAAGAATATATTTTTGCCTCAGACTGCAGGAGGAGCTACCTGCCCATGGAGCCCCTGATATTGGACCTCAGACCCAAGACTGCGCTGCAAGAGGAGGTGGGTCCTCACACAGGTAGGTTCTCCCTCAGACAGGTCCTCCCACAGACAGGTCCTCCCACAGGAAGGTCCTCCCACAGGTATGTGCTTAAGCTTGGGATCAGGGTCGAAGGGAGTGATCGGGGCCTTGGAGGAGGGATCGGAGGCTGCGGGGAGTGATTGGAGGCTGGGGGGGTGAGGGATCAGAGGTCGGGGTACGGGGGGGAGGGATCGGGGGCTGGGGGAAGTGATTGAGGGCAGGGGGGGGTGGAATGGAGACAGGGTGGGTGGTGGGTGGGGAAGGGATCGGAGGCCCGGGTGGATTGATTCGGAGGTTGGGGATCTCAGGGTTTGGCGTAGTGGGGATTAGGTGGGGATTGTTAGTACTTACCGACTTTTATGTGTCAGCTGTGGCTCAGTGGGCAGCACACTCGCCTCTGAGTCAGAAGGTTGTGGGTTCGAGTCCCACTCCAGGGACATCAGCACATAAAGCTAGGCCGACACTCCAGTGCAGTGCTGAGGGAGCGCTGCACCGTCGGAGGGTCATTACTGAGGGAGCGCTGCACTGTCGGAGGGGCGGTGCTGAGGGAGTGCCGCACTGTCGGAGGGGCAGTACTGAGAGAGCGCCGCACTGTCGGAGGGGCAGTACTGAGGGAGCGCCGCACTCTCGGAGGGGCAGTACTGAGGGAGCGCCGCACTGTCGGAAGGGCAGTACTGAGGGAGCGGCGCACTGTCGGAGGGGCAGTACTGAGGGAGCGGCGCACTGTCGGAGGGGTGGTACTGAGGGAGCGCCGCACTCTCGGAGGGGCAGTACTGAGGGAGCGGCGCACTGTCGGAGGGGCAGTACTGAGGGAGCGCTGCACTGTTGGAGGGGCGGTACTGAGGGAGCGCCGCACTGTTGGAGGGGCGGTACTGAGGGAGCGCCGCACTGTCGGAAGGGCGGTACTGAGAGAGCGCCGCACTGTCGGAGGGACAGTACTGAGGGAGCGCCGCACTGTCTGAGGGGCGGTACTGAGGGAGCGCCGCACTGTCGGAAGGGCGGTACTGAGAGAGCGCCGCACTGTCGGAGGGACAGTGCTGAGGGAGCGCCGCACTGTCTGAGGGGCGGTACTGAGGGAGCGCCGCACTGTAAGAGGTGCCGTCTTTCGGGTGAGACGTTAAACCGAGGCCCCGTCTGCTCTCTCAGGTGGACGTAAAAGATCCCACGGCCACTATTGGAAGAAGAGCAGGGGGGAGTTCTCCCCGGTGTCCTGGGGCCAATATTTCTCCCTCAACCAACATAACAAAAAACAGATGATCTGATCATTATCACATTGCCGTTTGTGGGAGCTTGCTGTGCGCAAATTGGCTGCCTCGTTTCCCACATTACAACAGTGACCACACTTCAAAAAATACTTCATTGGCTGTAAAGTGCTTTGGAACGTCCGGTGGTCATGAAAGGCGCTATATAAATGCAAGTCTTTCCTTCTTTTTACTGTCCCGACATTTAGACACGGTTTTGCCCTGGGAGGCAGACCAATATTGCAGCAGTGACCAAGTCGAATGTGTGCACGTGCTTCCTGCCCACCATTTTGGGGCCTGAGGAGGATGCGTAGCGCTTACAAAATGGGCGCTGCACGGCCTAATTTAACCGTCAGAATGTACTATTATGGTTAGTGACAGATAACATAATCTCGAAACGCAAACAAAGTGTGACGCAACTCGAAAAGTGCACGGCCTGCTATGACCTCTGTACAGACTTGCCTTGTATGCCATTGTCAGTTTTATCTGCAGTCTTTTCACTCTAATCTTTTAGCTACAGAACTAATGTAAAATGGAGGCCAAGATCAGTGATACTTTGGCGGAAAGTACTTGCTATCCTTACAATCGCATCTCCTCTCTGGCCACCGTCAAACCGCAAGGTGGAAAATATGTACATTGCTAAATCGCTTTGAACCCGTCAAACGATGAATCAGATTTATTTGCAATTAGCAAAATGATTCACAGAAGAACAGGAGTACAGGGGAAAGTATTAACCAGCTCAGTACTGAACAAGAGCTGTCTGGGAGCCTCTGTAAAACCTTGCTGAGACCTCCGTTAGAGGGCTGGCCGCAGTGCTGGGCTCCGCACCATAGGAAGGATGTTGAGGCTTTCGCAGGCTCACCGGGAGGCTGCCTAGTGTGAGGAAATACAACAAAGAAAGGCTCGGAAAGTTGGGGCTGTTTTCATTACACGGTCAGGCGCTGTAGAAATGTGAGTTATAGAATCATAGAAGATAGGAGCAGGAGTAGGCCATTCAGCCCCTCTAGCCTGCTCCGCCATTCAATGCGATCATGGCTGATCATCCAAATTCAGTATCCTGTCCCTGCCTTCTCCCCATATCCCTTGATCCCTTTAGCTTTAAGAAATATATCTAACTCCTTCTTGAATCTATTTAATGAATTGGCCTCTACTGCCTTCTGTGGCAGAGAGTTCCACAGGTTCACCACTCTCTGGGTGAAGAAATTCCTCCATTTCTGTCCTAAATGGCTTACCCCTTACCTTAGACTGTGACCCCTGGTTCTGGACTCCCCCGCCATTGGGAACATCCTTCCTGCATCTAGTTTGTCCTGTCCTGTCAGAATTTTATAAGTTTCAATGAGATCCCCTCTCATTCTTCTAAACTCCAGTGAGTATAAGCCCAATCGACCCAATCTCTCTTCATACGTCATTCCTGCCATCCCAGGTATCAGTCTTGTGAATCTTCGCTGAACTCCTTCCATGGCAAGAACATCCTTCCTCAGATAAGGTGACCAAAACTGCACACAATACTCAAGGTGTGGTCTCACCAAGGCCCTGTACAACTGCAGCAAGACATCCTTGTTCCTGTACTGTTCTTTCTTTCCACACTTTCTGCCCTCTCAGGTGGACATAAAAGATCCCACGGCTACTATTTTGAAGAAGAGCAGGGGGGAGTTCTCCCCAGTGTCCTGGGGCCAATATTTATCCCTCAACCAACATAACAAAAACAGATGATCTGGTCATTATTGCTGTTTGTGGGAGCTTGCTGTGTGCAAATTGGCTGCCGCGTTTCCTACATTACAACAGTGACTACACTTCAAAAATACTTCATTGGCTGTAAAGCGCTTTGAGACGTCCGGTGGTCGTGAAAGGCGCTATAGAAAGGCAAGTCTTTCTTTTCCACACAGGAAGAGGGATTTACAACTGATTGGACTTTAACCCAGCAATGGGTGGGGGGCAGGGGGCAGGGGCAGGTGGTCAATGCTTGCAGGAGCTGCAGCGAGAGAATCCCTGGGCTCAGTACTGAGATTGGTCTGTCAATGGAAAAGTACTGAGGTGGAAAAGGACCGAGAGGAGAGGCCTCCTTGGGTGTGGCACTCCATGGTTGAGTCATTCTCTGTCTTAGGTGCAACGCATTGTTATGTATCAACATCCCCACAACACTGCCACTCCCCTAGTCAGCCAGTAGTTCCATTCGCCTCATTTCTATCAACATCCTCAGGACGTCCCAAAGCGCTACTCATCCAATGAAGTACTTTTGGAGTGTGGTCACTGTGCTAATTTGACGGATAGACTCCAGAGGCACAAGTCAGGAGTGTGATGGAATACTCTCCACTTGCCTGGATGAGTGCAGCTCCAACAAGAAGCTCGACACCATCCAGGACAAAGCAGCCCGCTTGATTGGCACCCCATCCACCACTTTAAACATTCACTCCCTCCACCACTGACCGGCACACCGTGGCTGCAGTGTGTACCATCTACAAGATGCACTGCAGCAACTCGCCAAGGCTTCTTCGGCAGCACCTCCCAAACCCGCGACCTCTTCCACCTAGAAGGACAAGGGCAGCAGGCGCATGGGAACACCACCACCTCCAAGTTCCCCTCCAAGTCACACACACCATCCTGACTTGGAAATATATCGGGTCGTTCCTTCATCGTCGCTGGGTCAAAATCCTGGAACTCCCTCCCTAACAGCACTGTGGGAGCACCTTCACCACACGGGACTGCAGCGGTTCAAGAAGGCGGCTCACCACCACCTTCTCAAGGGGCGACTAGGGATGGGCAATAAATGCTGGCCTTGCCAGCGACATCTCATAAACGAATAAAAAAAAAGAGGGTGGTGGTACAGGGATTGTCATCATCCTGGGAGACTGTTACCCTTTGTTGGGCGAGGGTATGGAGGGATATGGAGCCAAGGTGGGTAAACGGAGATGAGGTACAGATCAGCCGTGATCTCATTGAATGGCAGAGCAGGCTGGAGGGGCTGAATGGCCGACTCCTGTTCCTATGCTCCAGTGGGGACCTACAGGGGACCTTTTTGGGACCTCCTTTTGTTTAATGGCCCAGATCTGGAAAAATCTGCGCCCTTGCCTGAGGGCTCCCGGGAGGTGCACAGTTCCGCTCCTGGGCCTCTCCAAATCTGCGCAGGGCCCACGTATCCCAGAGGCGCAGGTGGTTCGCAGCGTCCCTGGGATCACGTGGGCCATGGGGAGCCAATCAGAGAAGGGAATCTCCCTTCATACATTTGACAGGAAGACCTGTCAAATATATGAATGGAGATCACCCCCAAAACATAGTAAAACTTCAAATAAATTTAAAAAAACATCACATTTTTAAAATGACTTGAAATTACATAAATTAACTATTTTAAACAAAACTTAAAATTTTTGAAAAAAATAATTAAAGTTTTTAACAGGGCTAAAAATAAACTTACCTTTCTTTAATGTATTTTTAAATGATAAATCAGTGGAATTTTTAAAAAAACTTTTTTCAACTCTTATCCTGGTAAAAGCAGGCCGTACGCCTGCTTTTAACAGGGGCAAGAATTGTAAGTGTTTTCTGCGGGCGGAGGGTCTCCAAGAAGCGGAACTATCCGCTCACAGAGGCCCTTCTCCCGAGCAGCCGGAGGATCTGTCGAGAGCTTTCTTGACAGATTGGAAATGCCAGTTTCCAGCGCATGCGCTGTGCATGCCTGAAACCGGCATTTCCGATGTCCCTACGGGTGGGTACACAGCGCGTACACACCCATAGGGATCGGAATATCCGGCCCAATATCTTCATAAATGATCTGGAGCTCGGAGTCACCAGCACAGTGGTTGAATATGAAGGTGATACTGAGCTAATGACGGTGATTGGACTCCAAATCTGAACAGGATGACCTGCAGGAGGATTTGGAATATACTTGGGAGTCGGTGGCAGATGAAATTCAATGTAGAGAAATGAAGAGTGCTTCACATGGTGACAAAAAAATACAAGATGGGACTATTAATAAAATAGAAAGAAAATAATGTGAATGGAAAATGGGTGAGGAGAGGAGAGGAGAGGAGGGGAGGAGGAGGAGGTGGAGGGGGAGGGGGAGGGGGAGGGGGAGGGGAGGAGGAGGAGGAGGGGAGGAGGAGCAGGAGGAGGGGGAGGAGGG
>JASTWF010000141.1:63237-65951 GCA_030390025.1 Squalus acanthias | reverse complement strand
CCTCCAATTCTGGCCTCGAGCATCCCCCGATTTCCATCGCTCCACCATTGGCGGCCGTGCCTTCAGCCGCCTGGGTCCCGAGCTCTGGAATTCCCTCCCTAAACCTCTCCGCCTCTCTCTCCTCCTTTAAGACGCTGCCTAAAACCGACCTCTTTGACCCAGCTTTTGGTCGCCTGTCCTAATATCTCCTGATGTGGCTCGGGGTCAAATTGTCTGATTGACGCTCCGGTGAGGCGCCCTGGGATGTTTTACTACGTTAACGGCGCTATATAAATGCAGGTTCTTGTTGCTCATTCACCTGCCCTCTCCGATAACACTGTATATAACCAGCTGTCCCGAAGGTGAGGTCGCCTCAGTCCCAGAGTATCCATCCTCCAGGCAACACCTCGCCCAGTGGCATAGCGGGGACGAGAAACTCGTCCCCTTGGGAGTCAGTGGCACCCTCCCGAGATCTGCCACTCTAGTGCCCAAACCCCCCCCTCTCCCCCACACTGCACCCGCCTCCTGCTTTATCGGGTGCGAGCTGGAGGCTTGTAGCTGTACTGAGCGCGCAAACACAATCTACATTTACAGTCTCTCTGGGGCCTGAATGGAGGCTCCCCAAGGCCTGAATCACTTGGGATCTGAAAGCGATAAAACTCCCACCACAAGGTGGCAGCGTCGGCACGTTTGAGATCCATGGGTCAGAGAGTCGAACAATGCACAGCCTACCCACTCCGCCCGACTCTTAGAGAAATTAAGGGCACAGGAAGAGGCCATTCGGCCCATCATGACCGTGCCGGCCTACAAAGAGCTATCCAGCCTAATCCCACTTTCCAGCTCTTGGTCCGTAGCCCTGGAGGTTACGGCACTTCAAGCGCACATCCAAGTACTTTTTAAAATGTGATGAGGGTTTCTGCCTCTACCACCCTTTCAGGCAGTGAGTTCCAGACCCTCTGGGTGAAGAAAGTTCTCCTCAACTCCCCTCTAATCCTTCTCCCAATTACTTTAAATCCATGCCCCCTGGTTATTGACCTCTCAACCTCTACGGTCAGTGTAACAGTCCCTAGAGAGAGAGAGAGAGTCAGCGTTTTCCCCCACCGAGGATAAGGTTCCATCGGCCGGTCAATCTCTCACCTTTGCGATCTGCCCGCGCATTTCCCGGAGCTCGTTCTCCACATTCCTCTTCTCGCTCAGTGCGGTGGAGAGTGCAGCGTCCTTGGAGTTGAGGATTGCTTCGAGGTCCCTCAGTCGGGCCAGGGCCGCACCGAGCTCAGACTCCTTCTTGGTATTCCTGAGAGACAGAAATGGGAGAGAGAGCGGTGAGGTCACGTCCACCTTCATAGTCAGGGGCATTAATATCCAGTTAGTCACAAAAAGCTCAGAAATCCTGAAGCCGAAATTATGGGAGTGAAACTCCAAACAGTCAGAGTGCAGAGGTGCCTTGCAGATGGGAGATGGAGGGGGGGGGTTCAACAGCATCACCCCACAAACACTGCGGAACCTGTACCCGGTGGAGAAGCTTTAGTCCCGTCTCCGCCCCTGCCTCAGCTCATCTGCTGCTCAAACCCTCATCCCTGCCTCTGTCACCTCCAGACTCCAACGCTCTCCTGGCCGGCCTCCCATCTTCCACCCTCCGTAAAGGTCTACTCATCCAAATCTCCTGCTGCCCCGTGTCCTAACTCGCTCAGAGTCCCGTTCACCCATCACCCCTCCTGTGCTCGCTGACCGACATTGGCTCCCGGTCCAGCAACGCCGCGATTTTAAAATTCTCATCCTCGTTTTCAAATCCCCTCCATGGCCTCATCTCTGTAACCTCCTCCAACCCCACAACCCTCCCAGATCTCTGCGCTCCTCCAATTCCGGCCTCTTGCACATCCCCCGATTTCCATCGCTCCACCATTGGCGGCCGTGCCTTCAGCCGCCTGGGCCCCGAGCTCTGGAATTCCCTCCCTAAACCTCTCCGCCTCTCTCTCCTCCTTTAAGACGCTCCTTAAAACCGACCTCTTTGACCAAGCTTTTGGTCACCTGTCCTAATATCTCCTGATGTGGCTCGGTGTCAAATTTTGTCTGATAATCGCTCCTGTGAAGCGCCCTGGGATGTTTTACTACGTTAAAGGCGCTGGATAAATGCACGATGTTGTTGCCCTCTCTCAGTAACTTACAGATGAGCAATAGCTGCCCTTGGAACTGAAAAACCAGAATATGTACTTCGCTGGAACCACCCACGAAATTTTAAAATATCCCAGTTCTGTGCCTTTTCTCACACCTGCTTTATAATATTTAAATCAGTGCTGTACACACGCACAGGAAAAATTAGAAGTGTAGGTCACTGTGGGGAGGAAGTTGGGATCATTTTATTTGTGGCGCTGGGGCAATGCATTTATCAGTGGAATTGCTTCTCCCGATCCCCCGCTCCGCTCGTTACGGATACAGGTCACCCCCTCCCCCTCCGTTCGCCGGGTGTTAGCGGTGACTCAGTGGGCAGCACACTATCTCGCCTCTAAGTCAGAAGGTCGTGGGTTCGAGTCCCACTCCAGAGACTTGAGCACAAAATCCAGGCCGACACTCCCGGTGCAAGTGCTGAGGGAGCGTCGCACTGTCGGAGGGTCAGTGCTGAGGGAGCGTCGCACTGTCGGAGGGGCAGTACTGAGGGAGCGCCGCACTGTCGGAGGGGCAGTACTGAGGGAGCGCCGCACTGTGGGAGGGGCGGTACTGAGGGAGCGCCGCACTGT
>JASTWF010000141.1:38237-45737 GCA_030390025.1 Squalus acanthias | reverse complement strand
TTAGCGTGCAAAGTTAAAGCAAACGGGATTGGGGGTAAGGTACTGTCTTGGATAGAGAACTGGTTGGCAGACAGGAAGCAAAGAGTTGGAATAAACGGGTCTTTTTCCGAGTGGCAGGCAGTGACTCTGGGGTACCGCAGGGATCGGTTCTAGGACCCCAGCTTTCTCTCTCTCTCTCTCTCTCTCTCTAAATAAATGATCTAGACGAGGGAACTAGATGTAATATCTCCAAGTTTGCAGACGACACAAAGCTGGGTGGGCGTGTGTGCTGTGAGGAGGATGCAGAGAAACTCCAGTATGATTTGGACAGGTTGGGTGATTGGGCAGATGCATGGCAAATGCAGTATAATGTGGATAAATGCGAGGTTATCCACTTTGGTGGCAAAAACAGGAAGACAGATTATCTGAACGGCAATAGATTGGGAAAAGGGGAAGTGCAACGAGACCTGGGTGTCCTTGTGCACCAGTCACTGAAGGTAAGCATGCAGGTGCAGCAGGCGGTTAAGAAGGCAAATGGTATGTTGGCCTCAGTCCAAAAATGTGGGGGTTAGGTTGATTTGGCTATGATAAATTGACCCTTAGTGTTAGGGGGGATTAAATATGTGGGGTTATGGGGATAGGATGGGATATGTTAGGGGGAATTAAATACATGGGCTTACGGGGGTAGGGTGGGATATGTGTACTGTGGGGATTAAAGCAGGGACAGGGTGCTAGATTTGGATGATCAGCCATGATCGTATTGAATGGCGGAGCAGGCTCGACGGGCCGAATGGCCTACTCCTGCTCCTAGATTCTATGTTTCTATGTTTCATAGCGAGAGGATTCGAGTACAGGAGCAAGGATGTCTTGCTGCAGTTGTACAGGGCCTTGGTGAGACCACACCTTGAGTATTGTGTGCAGTTTGTCACCTTATCTGAGGAAGGATGTTCTTGCCAGGGAGAGAGTGCAGCAAAGATTCACCAGACTGATACCTGGGATGGCAGGAATGACGTATGAGGAGAGATTGGGTCGATTAGGCTTATATTCGCTAGAGTTTGGAAGAATGAGAGGGGATCTCATTGAAACTTATAAAATTCTAACAGGACTAGACAGACTAGATGCAGGAAGGATGTTCCCGATGGCGGGGGAATCCAGAACCAGGGGTCACAGTCTAAGGATAAGGGGTAAGCCATTTAGGACTGAGATGAGGAGGAATTTCTTCACCCAGAGAGTGGTGAACCTGTGGAATTCTCTACCACACAAGGCAGTTGAGGCCAATTCATTAAATATATTCAAGAAGGAGTTGGATATATTTCTTAAGGCTAAAGGGATCAAGGGATATGGGGAGAAAGCAGGGACAGGGTACTGAATTTGGATGATCAGCCATGATCTCATTAAATGGCGGAACAGGCTCGAGTGGCCGAATTGCCTACTCCTATCTTCTATGTTTCTATGTACCTGCATGCTAGCTTTTTGTGTTTCATGTACAAGGACCCCCAGATCCCTCTGTACCTCAGCATTTTGTAATCTCTCCATTTAAATAATAATTTGCATTTTTATTTTTCCTACCAAAGTGGATAACCTCACATTTTCCCACATTAAACTCCATCTGCCAAAGTTTTGCCCACTCACTTAGCCTATCTATATCCCTTTGGAGATTCTTTGCATCCACCACACAATTTGCTTTTCCACCTATCTTTGTATCATCAGCAAATTTGGCTACAGTACACTCAGTCCCTTCATCCAAGTCATTAATATAGATTGTAAATAGTTGAGGCCCCAGAACTGATCCCTGCGGCACCCCACTAGTTACACTTTGCCAACCTGAAAATGACCTGACTCTCTGTTTTTCGTTAGTTAGCCAATCCTCTATCCATGCTAATATATTACCCCCAACCCCGTGAGCTCTTATCTTGTGTGGTAACCTTTTATGTGGCACCTTATCGAATGCCTTCTGGAAATCCAAATATACGACATCTACTGGATCCCCTTTATCCACCTTGCTCATTACACCCTCAAAGAACTCCAGCAAATTTGTCAAACATGATTTCCCTTTCATAATAAAACCATGCTGACTCTGCTTGATTGTATTATGATTTTCCAAATGCCCTGCTACTGCTTCTTTAATGAAGGACTCCAGCATTTTCCCAATGACAGTTGTTAGGCTCACTGGTCAATAGTTGCCTGCTTTCTGTCTCCCTCCTTTCTTAAATAGGGGCGTTACATGTGCGGTTTTCCAGTCCGCTGAGACCTCTCCAGAATCCAGGGAATTTTGGTAGATTACAACCAATGCATCCACTATCTCTGCAGCCACCTCTTTTAAGACTCTGGGATGCAGGTCATCGGGTCCAGCGGACTTGTCCATCTTTAGTCCCATTAGTTTGCCTAGTACTTTCTTTCTAGTGATAGTGATTGTTTTAAGTTCCCCCCCCCACCACCCCCACCCCAATAGCCCCTTGATTATTCATTATTGGGATGCTTTTAGTGTCTTCTACCGTGAAGGCCGATACCAAATATTTGTTCAAAGTCTCCGCCATTTCCCTGTTTCCCATTATTAATTCCCCAGACTCATCCTCTAAGGGACCAACGTTTACTTTAGCTACTCTCTTCCTTTTTATATACCTGTAGAAGCTCTTACTGTCTGTTTTTATATTTCTTGCCAGCTCTTTCAAAGAGCCGGCACAGGCACGATGGGCCGAATGGCCTCCTCCTGTGCAGCAGAAGTCTCTACTCTGTGGCTGCGATTTAACCGGATTGATTAACCCATATCTCTGATAGAGGGGAGCCAGGGGTTTGGGCTCCAGTACTCTAATCCGTTGTGTTCACGCGGGCAAGACTTGAGCCTGCGAGCATTAGGCTGTGACTGGACAATGCTCCGAACTGCAGACTGCAGCAGCAGCAGCTTCTGGGAAAGGACTGTTCCCAGAATATCCTCGGTTATTTTGGTCAATCTCAGAGCCAAAAATGGAAACCGTGGCTGCGGTGTGATGGTCTGTTTGCTGCAGTTGCCACAGTAACCGAGAAGTATTGCAGGCTCTCTCTCGCATTACAGCGCTGGCCATTTCCTCCAGCAGCCAGAGTCTCAGGCTGGCTTCAGTCCCAATCACAGACTGGGAGAAATGACTCAATCTGCTGACGCAGAGCGGGGGACATGTTCCAGTGATCCAGACTTCGAGTGACGCTCCCTGTAGACCCAGCCAGACACAGACCAACTGACTGCCAGACACACACACACGTACACAGACAGACACACACACACGTACACAGACAGACACACACACGTACACAGACAGACACACACACGTACACAGACAGACACACACACACGTACACAGACAGACACACACACACGTACACAGACAGACACACACACACGTACACAGACAGACACACACACACGTACACAGACAGACACACACACGTACACAGACAGAGACACACACACGTACACAGACAGAGACACACACACGTACACAGACAGACACACACACACGTACACAGACAGACACACACACGTACACAGACAGAGACACACACACGTACACAGACAGACACACACACACGTACACAGACAGAGACACACACGTACACAGACAGACACACACACACGTACACAGACAGAGACACACACACGTACACAGACAGACACACACACACGTACACAGACAGACACACACACGTACACAGACAGACACACACACACGTACACAGACAGACACACACACACGTACACAGACAGAGACACACACACGTACACAGACAGACACACACACACGTACACAGACAGACACACACACGTACACAGACAGAGACACACACACGTACACAGACAGAGACACACACACGTACACAGACAGACACACACACACATACACAGACAGACACACACACACATACACAGACAGACACACACACACGTACACAGACAGAGACACACACACGTACACAGACAGAGACACACACACGTACACAGACAGACACACACACACATACACAGACAGACACACACACACATACACAGACAGACACACACACACGTACACAGACAGAGACACACACACGTACACAGACAGACACACACACACGTACACAGACAGACACACACACGTACACAGACAGAGACACACACACGTACACAGACAGAGACACACACACGTACACAGACAGACACACACACACATACACAGACAGACACACACACACATACACAGACAGACACACACACACGTACACAGACAGAGACACACACACGTACACAGACAGACACACACACGTACACAGACAGACACACACACACGTACACAGACAGACACACACACACGTACACAGACAGAGACACACACACGTACACAGACAGACACACACACACGTACACAGACAGAGACACACACACGTACACAGACAGACACACACACACATACACAGACAGACACACACACACGTACACAGACAGACACATACACGTACACAGACAGACACACACACACGTACACAGACAGACACACACACACGTACACAGACAGACACACACACGTACACAGACAGACACACACACGTACACAGACAGACACACACACGTACACAGACAGACACACACACACATACACAGACAGACACACACACACATACACAGACAGACACACACACACATACACAGACAGAGACACACACACATACACAGACAGACACACACACACGTACACAGACAGACACACACACACATACACAGACAGACACACACACACGTACACAGACAGAGACACACACACGTACACAGACAGAGACACACACACGTACACAGACAGACACACACACACGTACACAGACAGACACACACACACGTACACAGACAGAGACACACACACGTACACAGACAGAGACAGAGACAGAGACAAACAGACCCAGAGAGAGAGAGAGAGAGAGAGAGAGAGAGAGAGAGAGAGACACGCACACAGACACACACACAAACAGACGCACACAGTCACAGGGACATCATCTGTTTCTCTATCTGGAGCAGTGTGTCGGGAGCTGTGCGAAGAGGGAAGCTCCATTATATCCTCACCTGCGCTCATTAACACAGGATCTCACAGCACAGGAGGCCGCCATTCGGCCCATCGTGCCTGTGCCAGCTCTTTGAAAGAGCTCTCCAATTAGTCCCACTCCCCCCTGCTCTTTCCCCACAACCCTGTGAATTTTTCCCCTTCAAGTATTTATCAATTCCCTTTTGAAAGTTACTATTGAATCTGCTTCCACCCTGTCGGAGGGGCGGTACTGAGGGAGCGCCGCACTGTCGGAGGGGCAATACTGAGGGAGCGCTGCACTGTCGGAGGTGCCGTCTTTCGGATGAGACGTTAAACCGAGACCCCGTCTGCCCTCTCGGGTGGATGTAAAAGATCCCACGGCCTCTATTGGAAGAAGAGCAGGGGGGAGTTCTCCCCGGTGTCCTGGGGCCAATATTTATCCCTCAACCAACATCACTAAAAAACAGATGATCTGGTCATTACCACATTGCTGTTTGTGGGAGCTTGCTGTGCGCAAATTGGCTGCTGCGTTTCCCACATTACAACAATGACCACACTTCAAATTTATTTCATTGGCTGTAAAACGCTTTGGGACGTGCGGTGGTCGTGAAAGGCGCTATATAAGTGCAAGTCTTTCTTTCTTCACTCAGCGAGCCAATTTTTAAGAATTATCGTGACCATTGATTCTGCCCATTTTCTATTTAGTTCGAATACCCCAACACGAACTCAATGCTCTGAACGGAGACTCGTTGCACAGTGGCTTAACTCATTCTTTCCCCAAGTCCCCCAACCTGTGGAATCCTCGCCTCCCTCAGTCTTTCTTGCCCTGCCACCATCTGCCAACGGTTCATACCCAACGCTGGCACCTTCGACCTCTCGGAGTTACCCAGTCTGTTCGCCTACTTTTCCCCCCCAACTTGATGGCCTGCTCGCCGGGCCTGGTCCCCTTTGTGTAGGTGCCGCGATTTGAAAGAGGGAGAGGGAGCCTCACTGATTACTGTGGTGGGTTTTTTGCCTCCGGACATCTTGTCCACATTAAGAGGCGAATGGCTACCTGCTCCAGATCCCACCACAAACAGGAGAGGTACGACGGCAATTCCCTTTGGATTTCGCCCTGGAGATGGAATGCCGATAGGGCAGCCCGTGGGCCGAGATTTCACCAATCCGACAAAGTTCCCTCGACGGGACCGTCTGGAAGCCTGTCCGTGTAAAGTGGCCCTCGAGAGTGGCTCAATTGAATGGGGCCGGGGACAGGAACCGAGGCCGACGAGTAGACTCTAAATGCCCACCGCAGTCACGACTTTGTTAACGTGGCAATCTCTCACCCTGCGCCCTTCCCCTGGAGAGCAGCCTCCATCCTGTGGAAATTATTGAACTAGAATGCTCACAACCTTGGAGTCCGACTCTTCCCCGAGCTGAGCTGAGATCCCGACCCCATTTCCACCCCATCACCAAGACTGCCGACATCCTCCTCCGTAACATCGCCCGTCTCAGCTCATCCGCTGCTGAAACCCTCATCTTTGTCACCCCCAGACTCCCGACTATTCCAACGCTCTCCTGGCCCGGCCTCCCATCTTCCACCCTCCAGAAACTTCAGCTCATCCCAAACTCTCCTGCCCCGTGTCCTAACTTGCCCCGAGTCCCGTTCACCCATCACCCCCTGTGCTCGCTGACCTACATTGGTTCCCGGTCCGGCAACGCCTTGATTTTAAAATTCTCATCCTTGTTTTCAAATCCCCTCCATGGCCCTCACCCCTCTCCCTATCTCTGTAACCTCCTCCAGCCCCACAACCCTCCGAGATCTCTGCACTCCTCCAATTCTGGCCTCTTGAGCATCCCCCGATTTCCATCGCTCCACCATTGGTGGCCGTGCCTTCAGCCGCCTGGGCCCCGAGCTCTGGAATTCCCTCCCTAAACCTCTCCGCCTCTCTCTCCTCCTTTAAGACGCTCCTTAAAACCGACCTCTTTGACCGAGCTTTTGGTCACCTGTCCTAATATCTCCTCCTTTTTCTTGGCATCAATTTTTGTCCGATTGCACATCTGTGAAGCGCCCTGGGACGTTTATCTGCATTAGAGGTGCTATATAAATGCAACGCGCTGATGAAATTGAATGCAGGAGAAAGTGAATCAGCAAGGTCATGGTTTTGGGGAGGGAAGATTCCCGGAAACGCCAGGTGTCACGTGGGTCACTTTGAAGACCCCCGATCTCTCGGGCTGTTCCCCATAACTTACACCCCTCCTGACCCTGGGGATCAGCCTAGGGGCTCTTCTCCACGCTGTTTCCTGCAGTTGAATAGCTACCTTGTGTCTCAGTGACTAGAACTGGACCCAATGCTCAAGGTGTTTCTGACCAGGGCACTGTACAGTGTGATCAGGACTCCCTCAGAGAGAGGGCGAGAGAGGGGGGAGCGGGGGCCCGAGGGGGGCGCCGAGGGGGGGGCGAGGAAGAGAGAGAGGGGAGAGAGAGAGAGGGGGAAGAGAGAGAGGGGAGAGAGAGAGA
>JASTWF010000141.1:0-38037 GCA_030390025.1 Squalus acanthias | reverse complement strand
TTATGATGAACCTGTATTAAACACTGGTTCAGGCCCCAACTGAAGTATTGTGTCCAATTCTGGGCACCGCAGTTTAGGAAGGATGTGAAGGCGTTAGCGAGGGTGTAGAAAAGATTTACCAGAATGGTTCCAGGGATGGGGGACTTCAGTTACGTGGATAGACTGGAGAAGCTGGGGTTGTTCTCCTCGGAGCAGAGAAGGTTGAGAGGAGATTTGATCGAGGTGTTCAAAATCATGAGGGGTCTGGACAGAGTAGATAGAGAGAAACTGTTCCCATTGGCGGAAGGGTCGAGAACCAGAGGACACAGATTTAAGGTGATTGGCAAAAGAACCAAAGGCGATATTAGAAAAAACTTTTTTACGCAGCGAGTGGTGAGGATCTGGAATGCGCTGCCTGAAAGGGTGGTGGAGGCAGACTCAATCGTGGCTTCCAAAAGGGAATCGGATAAGTATCTGAAGGAAAGAAATTTGCAGGGCTACGGGAAAAGGGTTGGGGAGTGGGACTGGCTGAAGTGCTCAAGTAGAGAGCCGGCACGGGCTCGACAGGCCGAATGGCCTCCTTCTGTGCTGTAACCATTCTGTGACAACAACAAGAGCTGAAACTGTAAGGAAGGAACCCATCTGGGTTATGTCACCAAGACACCCCTGCCCGCGCCTGCAAAATAATTCCGATACAGATCAGCCCAGTGTCAGTACTCATCTCCAGCACAAGCGCTGCAGTGAGAAGTATTTATTGATATTGTGCCCCTCTGAGAACTTCACACAGTGAATTACCTTGAAGTTAGCGACTTATGTAGGCATGGCAGCCTTTATTCCCAAACAGAGCAAGGAGTTGGATAAGAATTAGGAGCAGGAGTCGGCCTTACGGCCCTTCGAGGAGGATCAGATTGTCTGCTGTTTGGTTTAACATTGACCTGGACCCACCAGAACAGGCGGGATGGGACCTCAGTTCAAACCCTTCACCGAGAGCTGGCACACACGACACTGCAAAAATTCTCGATTGAAAATGCAGTGAGGGGCAACGCAGTGGGCACAGGTTCAACCTCCCCCGCCGCCCAAACCACCCACCGACTCTCAAATCTCATTCGCAATGTCCCAGCAGGTCAAGCTCCTCCGCGCAGCAAGAAGAGAAGATAAAACCAGGGATCGCCCCCCAGCACCAGTGGCATGGGCTGCACATCCGCCCCCCCCCCCCACTCACCCATGGGCTCCGCGCAGCTCGGAGACCAGGAGAGAGGACTTTTTCTACCCACCCAAAGAGAGTGGGATTTTAGCCCCCCCCCGCTGATAAACACTATTCTGATCAAAGGGAGGAGGAGATGAAGGACTCGAGTCTACAAATTTTTCAAATGTGCGTATAACCTGACCACAACCTGCTGTCACAATCTTTGACCATTGCTTTCTCTCTACACCTTGGGACGCTTTATTACGCTGAAGGCGTTATATAACTGCAATTGTTGTCCATTTACTAACGTCAATTATTCCCATCCTACGTTGCTATGTCAACTGTCACGGTGCAGTTGCAGGCTCTTGCTGCTAGGTGGCTCTGTGGAGCAAGTTTCTGAAGTCTTTTCCCAACTCCATTCTCACCTTGCATGTAAAGCACACACAGTCATTGCAGCAAGTGTAGACCCTAGACACTGGTGGAGCTCTTCAGCAGCACTCCTCTTGGGAATTGAGTTTTAATCACGTTCTATTAATACTCATTTCAAACCCAGCATCCGCTCCTAGTGCTGGGCTAAATAAAATTCCTGGAGTGATTAGGCCAAACACATGATCAGGCTCCATGCAACTCAACATGATTTCCCTCAGACAGATAGACAGAGAGGAGAGATCTGATACCACAATCACATCGTACACACTAGGAAGGTATCAGGTTATAACCCTGCTCTGTACGGCGTTAAAGGATCTTAGTTGGAGCTGGTAAACTTCAATGAAAGCTCTCTGTGAGCAAGGTTGGGGGGGGGGGGGGGGAGGTGCAAGTGTTGGGTACGAGGTGAAGACACAACCAGACCCAGCTGTGATGCTCCTCACAATACAGCAATGTCTAGGCTCACACTTTGGCCATAGGATTCCAACAGACCAAACCCCTTCCCGTTCACTCCCATTGTCCAGAATCCCAATGGACCCAATCCCTTCCCATTCACTCCCATTGTCCAGAATCCCAATGGACCCAATCCCTTCCCATTCACTCCCATTGTACACAATCCCAATGGACCCAAACCTCTTCCCATTCACTCCCATTGTATACAATCCCAATGGACCAAACCCCTTCCCATTCACTCCCATTGTCCAGAATCCCAACAGACCAAACCCCTTCCCATTCACTCCCATTGTCCAGAATCCCAATGGATCCAATCCCTTCCCATTCACTCCCATTGTCCAGAATCCCAATGTACCCAATCCCTTCCCATTCACTCCCATTGTATACAATCCCAATGGACCAAACCACTTCCCATTCACTCCCATTGTACACAATCCCTATGGACCAAACCCCTTCCCATTTGCTGGTGTCGCCATCCCTGCCCCTTTCCGATTTTATGAGCAGCAATGTCATGTCATCAGTAAAATAAGATGGTTCCTCCCCTGGGGGAACAGACGTGGCTCTGGTGTTAGTTCCCAAACAGTGCCAATGACATCTCCCCAGTGGTCAGATTAACAGAGGGTCCGTGTCCAGGTACAACAAGCATTTAAGCTAATTTGACGTTGCTTCATTTAGTTTGTAACTTCTAAGAAGTCTTTTTTTGGGTACAATTTCCCCATTCAATTTTTGCCTCAACTCTCACTGGATCCTGTTCGACCAACACTGGCTGCCCCCAGTACCAACCCTCACTGGATCCTGTTCCACCAACACTGGCTGCCCCCAGTACCAACCCTCACTGGATCCTGTTCCACCAACACTGGCTGCTCCCAGTACCAACCCTCACTGGATCCTGTTCCACCAACACTGGCTGCCCCCAGTACCAACTCTCACTGGATCCTGTTCCACCAACACTGGCTGCTCCCAGTACCAACCCTCACTGGATCCTGTTCCACCAACACTGGCTGCCCCCAGTACCAACTCTCACTGGATCCTGTTCCACCAACACTGGCTGCCCCCAGTACCAACTCTCACTGGATCCTGTTCCACCAACACTGGCTGCTCCCAGTACCAACCCTCACTGGATCCTGTTCCACCAACACTGGCTGCCCCCAGTACCAACTCACTGGATCCTGTTCGACCAACACTGGCTGCCCCCAGTACCAACTCTCACTGGATCCTGTTCCACCAACACTGGCTGCCCCCAGTACCAACTCTCACTGGATCCTGTTCCACCAACACTGGCTGCCCCCAGTACCAACCCTCACTGGATCCTGTTCCACCAACACTGGCTGCCCCCAGTACCAACTCTCACTAGATCTCGTTCCACCAACACTGGCTGTCCCCAGTACCAACTCACTGGATCCTGTTCCACCAACACTGGCTGCCCCCAGTACCATCTCTCACTAGATCTCGTTCCACCAACACTGGCTGCCCCCAGTACCAACCCTCACTGGATCCAGTCCCAACCCATGTGTAAAAGCAAATAAACGATAGCAGGCTATTCAATCAGGGAGGGAATGTTGTCGAACCTGATCCAGCCCTTGCCAGACATCCCGTTTCCAGAAGTCAGTGGGCAACGATCAGGAATGGGAATGCGGACTCATCTCGTGCTCCCCGGGGCACTTGGTTGAAATGATTGAATCGAGCACAGACTCGCTGCACACTGGACAAACCCGAGTCATTGGGAGTGGGGAGGGGAGGTCGGTTCGGAAGAAGGCCGCGTCTCCCTGTTCCAACCGTATTCAAGGGCATCGCATGAATGTACTGGAGGGGCTGGGCCTTACTGAGTGGAGATACAGGCTCTGGGGTCGATATCCGAGCTTGGCACTCAGCAGCACACCCATTTTCCTGAATGACTTGGCAACACTCTATCCCGGCCTCTTATCTCCTCTGACCCTCCGCCATTGTAGTTTACTTGATTCATTGACCCACCCACGTAATGAACTCTTTGGCATATTCATGCTTCCAGCCCCACCCCACTGTGCGCTATCTTCCCAGTTGCACATTGAGGTAGAGGAGAACTATTAATCCAAAATCTACACTTCCTTTGAAGAGATTAACCTCCAGTACCCTGAACACACTATTTCTTCCAACCCAGAACTCAAAGCCAGCGAGAGCAATTGCCCGCTGCGCACGCTTCATTTCTGCCTCTCTCGCCCATTGTCCACCTGAGCTCTACTGGCAGTAGACTTGCATTAGAATAGTGCCAGTCCATTTGCGCACAGCAAGCTGCCACAAACAGCAAGTGAGGTCATGACTGGATCATCTATTCCAGTGATGTTGGTTTGAGGGGTAACGATTGGCTCAGGACGCTGAGGAGAACTCCCCCTGCTCTTTGAAATAGTGACCGTCGGATCTTTTTCGTCCACCCGAGGGGGCAGATGGGGGCCTCGGTTTAACGTCTCATCCTGAAAGACGGCTCCTCCGACAGTGCAGCACTCCCTCAGTACTGCCCGACAGTGCGGCGCTCCCTCAGTACAGCCCCTCCGACAGTGCGGCGCTCCCTCAGTACCGCCCCTCCGACAGTGCGGCGCTCCCTCAGTACTGCCCCTCTGACAGTGCGGCGCTCCCTCAGTACCGCCCCTCCGACACTCCCTCAGTACTGCCCCTCCGAACCGCCCCTCCGACAGTGCGGCGCTCCCTCAGCACTGCACCGGGAGCGTCGGACTAGTCGTGTCCAGAGACTGGTTCTGGATGGGAATCGAAACTATGATCCTTGACCCCCAAAGGGTCAATGGGTCCCTCGAGATTCCGCAGGCTGGTGAGATGGAGATGTTTAGGCCGCAGAGTCACCAGCAGGTGAGCGATCGGACACTCGACCCGGTAACTCATTAAAACTTGGATTGGGGAAAAAAAAGAGGGGTGTGGCGACCTTCACTTTGGCCCTGAACCCTGACCCTTCCTTGGTACGAGTCACCTTTGACCCTGAACAGGTAAGCATCGAGGGGTGGCAGCAAGATGCCACCTGAACGTTTGGGCGGAACTTGAGGAACTGATAATTCTTGGAGACTCGGGAGCTTCCTTTTGATTCTCTCAGGCACCGACAGCACGGAAGATTTCCATGCAATCCTTGAATCCCTCCCCGCACCAGACACTCTCCTTAACAGCATGAAAAGGAGGAACCATTTTAACGCTGGGATCTTATTGTTGCAGCCCGGTGTGAAATGGATGCCCTCACTTGGAATACTTTCTGCTCGCAGCCAGTTCCGACACCGCCGGCAACAAAACACAAACCCGCCAGCCAACTTCTTCATTCATTGAATTCGAACCAGTTTAGCCAAACCTGTGCCAACTATCAAAGAGCCATCAAACTCAGTCTCCCGGAATCTAGAGTCCGCCCTAATTAACCCACAACACAGCAGGTAAACTCCCAGCAAGTAATGACAGACGGTGAGATTCGGGCGAGTCTCCAACACTCCCTCAGGTTTCAAAAGACAGACTTGTATTTCTATCGCGCCTTTCATGACCACCGGACGTCCCAAAGCGATTCACAGCCAATGAAGTACTTTTTGAAGTGTGGTCACTGTTGTAATGTGGGAAACGCGGCAGCTAATTTGCGCACAGCAAGCTCCCACAAACAGCAATGTGATAATGGCCAGATGATCTGTTTTTTAGTAATGTTGGTTGAGGGATAAATATTGGGCCCAGGACACCGGGGAGAACTCCCCCTGCTCTTCTTCCAATAGTGGCCGTGGGATCCTTTACATCCACCCGAGAGGGCAGACGGTTTAACGGCTCATCCAAAAGTCGGCCCCCCCGACGGTGCAGCGCTCCCTCAGTACTGGCCCTCCGACAGTGCGGCGCTCCCTCAGTACTGCCCCTCCGACAGTGCGGCGCTCCCTCAGTACTGCCCCTCCGACAGTGCGGCGCTCCCTCAGTACTGCCCCTCCGACAGTGCGGCGCTCCCTCAGTACCGCCCCTCCGACAGTGCGACCCTCCCTCAGTACCGCCCCTCCGACAGTGCGGCGCTCCCTCAGTACTGCCCCTCCGACAGTGCGGCGCTCCCTCAGTACTGCCCCTTCGACAGTGCGGCGCTCCCTCAGTACCGCCCCTCCGACAGTGCGACCCTCCCTCAGTACCGCCCCTCCGACAGTGCGGCGCTCCCTCAGTACTGCCCCTCCGACAGTGCGGCGCTCCCTCAGTACTGCCCCTTCGACAGTGCGGCGCTCCCTCAGTACCGCCCCCCCGACAGTGCGGCGCTCCCTCAGTACTGCCCCTCCGACAGTGCGGCGCTCCCTCAGCACTGCACTGGGCGCGTCGGCCTGGATCACGTGCTGAAGCCGCTGGAGTGGGGCTTGAACCCACGACCTTCTGACTCCGAGGCGAGAGAGCCACACACCGAGCCACAGTTGACTCAAGCAAGAAGGAACCCTGCTGGCTCTGCACGCCCAGTCCACTCAGGCCACTCACAGGGTGGCACCGGCTGGAGGATAACTGCTCAGGTGGGGGGGATGGTCCACCGAGAGACAGAAAGAGGGAAACTAAAACTGTAACGACCGCACTCCAGACTGTCAAAAGCCCGTCTGTGGTCTGGTGGGGAGTTGACATCAAGTGTTGGTTTTGGTCTTTGTCTTTCAGACACGCTCCAGGTAACAGCGCTCAGCGAGAGCTGGAAAATACTCCCAGAATTTAACACTTTCTTCTGCTGGTGCAACTTCAGAACAGCAGCCCATCAAAGTCCCTCCCCCACCTCATTAAGAGGAGCCATTACAGTCCCGCTCTGCTCAATCGCAGCACCGTAAGAACACAAGGAGCAGGAGTCGGCCATTCGGCCCCTCAAGCCTGCTCCGCCATTCAATGAGATCATGGCCGATCTTCCACCTCAACTCCACCTTCCTGCCCGATCTCCTGATTCAACAGCACCATCTCCCAGGACGGCCACTGGCCTGTACCTCACTGCAGCCTGTAAAGCTCCCAGTGACCCAAGACAGCATTAAATCATCGCCATGTTCTGGTACGGGGCACAAGTCAGGAGTGTGATGGAATACTCTCCACTTGCCTGGATGAGTGCAGCTCCAACAACACTCAAGAAGCTCGACACCATCCAGGACAAAGCAGCCCGCTTGATCGGCACCCCATCCACCACCTTAAACATTCACTCCCTCCACCACCGGCGTACCGTGGCTGCAGTGTGTACCATCTACAAGATGCACTGCAGCAACTCGCCAAGGCTTCTTCGGCAGCACCTCCCAAACCCGCTACCTCTTCCACCTAGAAGGACAAGGGCAGCAGGCGCATGGGACCACCACCACCTCCAAGTTCCCCTCCAAGTCACACACCATCCTGACTTGGAAATATATCGGGCCGTTCCTTCATCGTCGCTGGGTCAAAATCCTGGAACTCCCTCCCTAACAGCACTGTGGGAGCACCTTCACCACACGGACTGCAGCGGTTCAAGAAGGAGGCTCACCACCACCTTCTCAAGGGGCAATTAGGGATGGGCAATAAATGCTGGCCTTGCCAGCGACGCCCACATCCCATTTTACACCGACTCTGAACTTGCACAGTACAAGTTGGCCTTTAAGGGCTGAACGGACAGAGGTGAAATTAAAGGAGACCCCTTTTCGGGAGGGAATCTCACTCTGCTCCGCGCGGGCATCCAAGCCACCTCTACTCCATGACTGCAGCACTGGTGAGATGCAAAATGAATCGTCACCAACGCCACAGTTACTGGCGCCAATGCACCAATCGCACGCCAGGAAGTATCTTGCGAGCGGGGCCTCAGGTCACCGCACGGATCTGTGCAACGAGGGAGTTGCACGGGTTAAGGAAAATTCGAACTTTTCCGATTCCTTTGAGAATTATGGAAGGGTTTCTAAACAGCAACCATATTTACATAACAAACAGGGATATGAATGAATAAATTGTTCCGTAACTGGGCGAGGCAAGGGTGTCACAAGTCTTTGCGTCAACAGCGAGGCGTCCATGAGCTCCACACAACTCACTTACCACACCAGCTTCAGGACTGCCCGGAATTTTAACCCTTTCTTCCAGGAGTTTCCTGGCTCAACACTTAATGCTGAAAGACTTCAGTTGGCACCATTCTTGCTCAGGAGTCAGAAGATCGTGGGTTCAAATCCCACTCCACTCCAGCACAAAATCCAGGCCGACATTCCCAGGGCTGTACTGAGGGAGCGCCGCACTGTGGGAGGGGCGGTACTGAGGGAGCGCCGCACTGTCGGAGGGCCAGTACTGAGGGAGCGCCGCACTGTGGGAGGGGCGGTACTGAGGGAGCGCCGCACTGTCGGAGGGGCAGTACTGAGGGAGCGCCGCACTGTGGGAGGGGCGGTACTGAGGGAGCGCCGCACTGTCGGAGGGGCGGTACTGAGGGAGCACCGCACTGTCGGAGGGGCGGTACTGAGGGAGCGCCGCACTGTCGGAGGGGCAGTACTGAGGGAGCGCCGCACTGTGGGAGGGGCGGTACTGAGGGAGCGCCGCACTGTCGGAGGGCCAGTACTGAGGGAGCGCCGCACTGTGGGAGGGGCGGTACTGAGGGAGCGCCGTACTGTCGGAGGGGCGGTACTGAGGGAGCGCCGCACTGTCGGAGGGGCGGTACCGAGGGAGCGCCGCACTGTCGGAGGGGCGGTACCGAGGGAGCGCCACCGAGGGAGCGCCGCACTGTCGGAGGGGCGGTACTGAGGGAGCGCCGCACTGTCGGAGGGGCGGTACTGAGGGAGCGCCGCACTGTCGGAGGGACAGTACTGAGGGAGCGCCGCACTGTCGGAGGGGCAGTACTGAGGGAGCGCCGCACTGTCGGAGGGGCAGTACTGAGGGAGGGCCGCACTGTCGGAGGGGCAGTACTGAGGGAGCGCCGCACTGTCGGAGGGGCAGTACTGAGGGAGCGCCGCACTGTCGGAGGGGCAGTACTGAGGGAGCGCCGCACTGTCAGAGGGGCAGTACTGAGGGAGCGCCGCACTGTCAGAGGGGCAGTACTGAGGGAGTGCCGCACTGTCAGAGGGGCGGTACTGAGGGAGCGCCGCACTGTCAGAGGGGCAGTACTGAGGGAGCGCCGCACTGTCGGAGGGGCAGTACTGAGGGAGCGCCTCACTGTCGGAGGGGCAGTACTGAGGGAGCGCCGCACTGTCGGAGGGGCGGTACTGAGGGAGCGCCTCACTGTCGGAGGGGCGGTACTGAGGGAGCGCCGCACTGTCAGAGGGGCAGTACTGAGGGAGCGCCGCACTGTCAGAGGGGCAGTACTGAGGGAGCGCCGCACTGTCGGAGGGGCGGTGCTATATTACAATATATAAATGAGTCAGAATGCCCCCTCATTCATTATTTGTTTTCATTCTGAGGTTTTAAATAAGTAACAGAGTAGAGGATGTTTATTTATCCAGAATATCCACAGGACTGTTATAATAATCTTGTACCATTCACAGTCATATAGAAATACTACTGTTGCCCAAAGGGTCAATATCCCCAGCAGCTCATGTCCAAACACATCCCGTGAAGCAACAGGTTTAAGTCAATATTTAAAAAGGCTCTTTGTTTCAGGATATCCCACAAACTACAGAAAGAGACAGTGACCATTATAAACATAGGCCCACATACAGCCCGATCTTCACAACACCAGCTACGACTATTCCAGGACAACTCAAATTCGATTTACTGACTTTACACCGAGGGTGGAGGGGTGGGACGGACTGTCCATGGAGCCGGGTAGCGTGCATACTTTGAAAGGGACAATCAGACAGGTTGAGGGACTGGCCCATTGAACCCCGTTAGCCTTTGGAACCAGCCCAGTCTTTTCCAGTCCTGTACTTCCAGCAACAACACCAACCTGCATTTATCCAGCGCCTTTAACATAGTAAAACGTCCCAGGGCGCTTCACAGGAGCGATTATCAGACAAAAATTGACACCGAGTCACATCAGGAGATATTAGGACAGGCGACCAAAAGCTTGGTCAAAGAGGTGGGTTTTAAGGAGCGTCTTAAAGGAGGAGAGAGAGGCGGAGAGGTTTAGGGAGGGATTCCAGAGCTCGGGGCCCAGGCGGCTGAAGGCACGGCCGCCAATGGTGGAGCGATGGAAATCCGGGGATGCTCAAGAGGCCAGAATTGGTGGAGCGCAGAGATCTCGGAGGGTTGTAGGGCTGGAGGAGGTTACAGAGATAGGGAGGGGGGTGAGGCCATGGAGGGATTTGAACACGAGGATGAGAATTTTGAAATCGAGGCGTTGCCGGACCGGGAGCCAATGTAGGTCAGCGAGCACAGGGGGTGATGGGTGAACGGGGACTCGGTGCGAGTTAGGACACGGGGCAGCAGAGTTTGGGATGAGCTGAAGTTTATGGAGGGTGGAATGTGGGAGGCCGGCCAGGAAAGCGTCCTACATAGGCCCACGTTGATACTGTAACAAGCCTGGCACATGGGTAATTGCAGACACAGCCAGCTCAGAGGGTGAAACACTCAGTGTCGGAGACCTGCATCCCCCCCTCGCCCAAACTAAACAACCTTTCCAAAAAGGTCAAAAACGCATCTGATCTCAAAGAATTCATCGAACAAAGTTTTGAAAATAAGTGTATATTCAATGTGGTACCTTAATAAATAAAAACTATTGCCATTTTTGAAATCTCCAGGGTTATATCAAGACCCTGCGAATGTTCCCAAATCTAATCCCACTCTCCCCCTCACTCCCCGTACCCTTTAATATCCCACCCAGTTTAATCCCACTCTCCCCCTCACTCCCCACACCCTTTAATATCCCACCCAGTCTAATCCCACTCTCCCCCTCACTCCCCGTACCCTTTAATATCCCACCCAGTCTAATCCCACTCTCCCCCTCACTCCCCGTACCCTTTAATATCCCACCCAGTCTAATCCCACTCTCCCCCTCACTCCCCGTACCCTTTAATATCCCACCCAGTCTAATCCCACTCTCCCCCTCACTCCCCGTACCCTTTAATATCCCACCCAGTCAAATCCCACTCTCCCCCTCACTCCCCGTACCCTTTAATATCCCACCCAGTCTAATCCCACTCTCCCCCTCACTCCCCGTACCCTTTAATATCCCACCCAGTCTAATCCCACTCTCCCCCTCACTCCCTGTACCCTTTAATATCCCACTCTCCCCGTACCCTTTAATGTTCTCTTTTTCAGGCAATTAACTCCTTTCTAACAGAATGGATGGATTCTGTCTAACAACAGCTCGAGGCTGAGAATTCGACATTCGAACCCCCCGCCCCCGGTCCGTGAAGACAACAGCGAACCTATTTCCCCACACACACAGGGTCAGGCACCTTGGCCCCGATCTAACAGTTCCCTTGGAAAATTCGTGCTCCTCCTCGCCATTTCTCGTGTCTGATTATTCCCCTCGGCAGCAGAGAAAGTGAAAGCTTGGGAATTGCAAGAACAAGCTCCTCAGACCTTGAGTTTCATTTTACTGGAAGCTGACAGCGCTGGGAATACTACAATCTCTACTCAAGGGTGGCTAGAATCTGAATGGCAGGTTAGGGCCAATCAGACTGCAGAGTTCCCAAGGCGCGGCCCGCTCGGGCCTCTCTGCTTTGGTTTGTTCAAGATAGGACTGGCATTTATATCAACAGGTGTCAGCCGTGGCTCAGTGGGTCGCTCGCTCTCTTACCTCCGAGTCCGAAGGTCGTGGGTTCAAGTCCCACTCCAGAGACTTGAGCCCATAATCCAGGCCGACGCTCCCAGTACTGAGGGAGCGCCGCACTGTCGGAGGGGCAGTACTGAGGGAGCGCCGCACTGTCGGAGGGGCAGTACTGAGGGAGCGCCGCACTGTCGGAGGGGCAGTACTGAGGGAGCGCCGCACTGTCGGAGGGGCAGTACTGAGGGAGCGCCGCACTGTCGGAGGGGCAGTACTGAGGGAGCGCCGCACTGTCGGAGGGGCAGTACTGAGGGAGCGCCGCACTGTCGGAGGGGCGGTACTGAGGGAGCGCTGCACTGTCGGAGGGGCGGTACTGAGGGAGCGCCGCACTGTCGGAGGGGCGGTACTGAGGGAGCGCCGCACTGTCGGAGGGGCAGTACTGAGGGAACGCCGCACTGTCGGAGGGGCAGTACTGAGGGAGCGCCGCACTGTCGGAGGGGCGGTACTGAGGGAGCACCGCACTGTCGGAGGGGCAGTACTGAGGGAGCGCCGCACTGTCGGAGGGGCAGTACTGAGGGAGCGCCGCACTGTCGGAGGGGCAGTACTGAGGGAGCGCCGCACTGTCGGAGGGGCGGTACTGAGGGAGCGCCGCACTGTCGGAGGGGCGGTACTGAGGGAGCGCCGCACTGTCGGAGGGGCAGTACTAAGGGAACGCCGCACTGTCGGAGGGGCAGTACTGAGGGAGCGCCGCACTGTCGGAGGGGCGGTACTGAGGGAGCGCCGCACTGTCGGAGGGGCGGTACTGAGGGAGCGCCGCACTGTCGGAGGGGCAGTACTGAGGGAGCGCCGCACTGTCGGAGGGGCGGTACTGAGGGAGCACCGCACTGTCGGAGGGGCAGTACTGAGGGAGCGCCGCACTGTCGGAGGGGCAGTACTGAGGGAGCGCCGCACTGTCGGAGGGGCGGTACTGAGGGAGCGCCGCACTGTCGGAGGGGCGGTACTGAGGGAGCGACGCACTGTCGGAGGGGCAGTACTGAGGGAGCGACGCACTGTCGGAGGGGCAGTACTGAGGGAGCGCCGCACTGTCGGAGGGGCAGTACTGAGGGAGCGCCGCACTGTCGGAGGGGCGGTACTGAGGGAGCGCCGCACTGTCGGAGGGGCAGTACTGAGGGAGCGCAGCACTGTCGGATGAGATGTTAAACCGAGGCCCTGTCTGCCCTCTCAGGTCGACGTAAAAGATCCCACGGCCACTATTGGAAGAGGAGCCCGGGGGGGGAGGGGGGGGGGCGGGCGGGTGGAGTGGAAGAGAGTTCTCCCCGGTGTCCTGTGACCAATATGAAAGACCTGCCTTTATATAGCGCCTTTCACCACCTCAGGACGTCTCAAAGCGCTTCACAGCCAATGAAGTACTTTTTGAAGTGTGGTCACTGTTGTAATGTAGTGAACACAGCAGCCAATTTGCGCACAGCAAGCTCCCACAAAACAGCAATAGAAACATAGAAAAATAGGAGCAGGAGTAGGCCATTCAGCCCTTCGAGCCTGCTCCGCCATTCAATATGATCATGGCTGATCCTCTATCTCAATACCATATTCCCGCTCTCTCCCCATACCCCTTGATGCCGTTTGTGTCGAGAGATGTGATAATGACCAGATCATCTGTTTTTTAGTGATGTTGATTGAGGGATACATATTGGCCCCAGGACACCGGGGAGAACTCCCCCTGCTCTTCTTCCAATCGTGGCCGTGGGATTTTTTTTTTTAGTTGAACTGCTGTAAACTTTGCAAATATTTTGGATTCACCAATGGTACCACCTCTATACGCGGAGTTAGCTCTGCTCCGACGAACGGTAACTGCACGCTGATAACTCGTTGCTGCCAGTCCCAGTGTGGTACCCCAGATAATGGCACTGCCCCAGCGGTTCTGCTTGGGGTGTGAAGTCAGCCAGGGGCTGCTGTCCCAGGTTAGAACGCAGGCCTCGTCCTCGTCTGGCTTCCAGCGGGCCCCATGTCACGATTAATGGCGCAGAGAAACGGCCACATCAAGAGTGGCGCTTGTGATCTCTCCTCCCGCTCTCCCAGCCCCTCCTCACCCACGCTCTACAAGAACCTTTCGGGTATGTTGGATCCCATGGCCTACACACTTCTCCCCCCCACCGGCCCTGCAATATGGCTCCACTTTCTGCCATCCCTATGAGAAAATAAGTGAAAGCTTGGGAAGGGACTGGGGGAATTTCCAGGAATGGAATTTCATTTCTAGTCAGAATTGGGGCTTTTAATCCCTTTATTACTTTCCCTGGAGCTCTCCCCGATAACAGAACAGAAACAGCTTCTCTCTCTTTCTCCCCACAGACTGCTCGAAATTTCTGCAGCTATCACCATGGGAAGCAACCTCTTCATCAACTAGCCCTCCATCGCGCCGATTAGTTACTGTACGTCACCCCACATCTTTAACCCTAAATCCAAGTCTACGCTAGGATTAACATTACTGAATGATCAAGTTGGACAATTACTGTCCTTATTAACCCTTTAAACTCGGGACTTCCATCTGGTATTACGGCCATATTACTATGATACAACCTCAACTCCTTAAAGGTCCTGATGCATGTTCAAATCCTGCCACGGCCTCGCCCCCCTCCCTATCTCTGTAACCTCCTCCAGCCCTACAACCCTCCGGGATCTCTGTGCTCCTCCAATTCTGGCCTCTCGCGCATCCCCCACTCCCATCGCTCCACCATTGGCGGCCGTGCCTTCAGCCGCCTGGGCCCCGAGCTCTGGAATTCCCTCCCTAAACCTCTCCGCCTCTCTCTCCTCCTCCTTTAAGACGCTGCTTAAAACCTCCCTCTTTGACCAAGCCCTTGCCCTAATATCTCGGAGTAAAGTTTTGTTTGAGAACGGTCCTGCGAAGCGACTTGGCAGGTTTTATTATGTTAAAGCCGCTATATAAATGCGGGTTGCTGACTCCCCACTATATTAAATGTACTTTTATGAAAAGCAGACAGAATGACATTTTAATTTCATGCCTGGCTGTTCTCACAACACACGTGACAAAATTATTCATGACGGTTTATATGACAAAAGAGCAATTGTGACAAAGACTCGCTTCACAGTACATGATACATGCAACTGGTGATCTTTGCCTCCCATTGATGAGGAATAACATTGCCATTTCCAGTCCTTAACCTTCACAGAATCTCACAGCACAGGAGGAGGCCATTCGGCCCATCGTTCCTGTGCCGGCTCTTTGAAAGAGCTCTCCAATTAGTCCCACTCCCCCCTGCTCTTTCCCCACAGCCCTGCACATTTCTCCAATTCCCTCATAGGACTCCTCATGCAAAGAAAATGCCACAGATTGCTCGACAAAGTAGCGGAAAATGTCACCACCAAGATGGACAAATAGACAACAACGTGCATTTATATAGCGCCTTTAACGTAGTAAAACGTCCCAGGGCGCTTCACAGGAGCGATTATCAAACACAATTTGACACCGAGCCAATTAAAGAGATATAAGACAGGTGACCAAAAGTTTGGTCAAAGAGGCCGGTTTTAAGGAGCGTCTTAAAGGAGGAGGGAGAGGCGGAGAGGTTTAGGGAGGGAATTCCAGAGCTCGGGGCCCAGGCGGCTGACGGCGCAGGTCGCCATTGGTGGAGCGATGGAAATCGGGGATGGTCAAGAGGCCAGATTTGGAGGAGCGCAGAGATCGCGGAGGGTTGTGGGGCCGGAGGAGATTACAGAGATAGGGAGGGGGGCGAGGAGGCCACGGAGGGATTTGAACACGAGGATGAGAATTTTGAAATCGAGGCGTTGCCGGACCGGGAGCCAATGTAGGTCAGCGAGCACAGGGGGTGATGGGTGAACGGGACTTGGTGCGAGTCAGGACACGGGGGCAGCAGTGGAAGAGAATTTATGGGGTCGGTGGGGGAGGGAGCGAAAGCAGACTCGAAGAAAAGGCTTTTGAAGGCAGGGAGGGAGGAGGCATGTGAAGAAGATTTTAGAAGTGAATTGAGGGTTGAGGATGTAATCACTGAAAGAATAGGCGTCGACCGTTGAGCGGAAGGAGCAATCAACGAGCGATATGTCGGCGTGGCAGGAGCGGAGGGGGTGTGCAAGGACTTTCAGCTGGGAATCACTCAGATTAGGCGGTGGATGGATTTGAGAGCAAGGACAGAGTCAACCTGGCTGTTGGTTCTTCATTGAAACGAAGAGTAAGACAAGAGCACCTACCGTGTCTTCAGCTCGTTGTACTGCTCCCGAATCTTGCCCAACTCCAGCTGCAGGCGGGCCTTCTCCTTGGCCACGTTGTCCAGGGTCTTGCGGGCATCAGCCAACTCGGTCTCATACATGGACTTGATGTTGACCACCTCCCGGCTGGTGGTCTCCTCGGATTCGGTGATGCGGAGACGCAGGCCGGCATTCTCGCACTCCAGCGAGCGGACCTTGTCAATGTAGACGGCGAGCCGGTCATTGAGGTTCTGCAGGTCCTCCTTCTCCTGTAGCCGGCTGATCTTGGTCGGGCTCAAGGGGGTGGAGGGGTTCGTCCGGCTGCCCCGCTTCTGGCCTGGGGTCTGCATCTTGGAACAGGCTGAGGGGGCGGAGAGAGACAGCAAGTTAGCACCAGAGTCTAGGAGCACTTTATAGAGCGGAAAGGTTGGGCAGGCTGGGCTTGTATCCGCTGGAGTTTAGAAGAGTAAGAGGTGACTTGATTGAAACATATAAGATCCTGAGGGGTCTGGACAGGGTGGATGTGGAGAGGATGTTTCCTCTTGTGGGAGAATCTAGAACTAGGGGGGTCACTGTTTAAAAATAAGGGGTCGCCCATTTAAGTCAGAGATGAGGAGATATTTTTTCTCAGAGGGTGGTGAGTCTTTGGAACTCTCTTCCTCAGAGGGCGGTGGAAGCAGAGTCTTTGAATATTTTGAAGGCAGAGGTCGATAGATTCTTGATAAGCAAGGGGGTGAAAGGTTATCGGGGGTAGGCGGGAATGTGGAGTAATCAGATTAGCCATGATCTTATTGAATGGCGGAGCAGGCTCGAGGGGCCCACTCCTGCTCCTAATTCGTATGTCCGTAAGGAAACGTGACTATGGAACAGGACAGAGATAAATAAAGGCATAGAGAACAAAGCAAAGTTATGCTAAACCCTTTATAAATCTCTGGTTAGGCCACAGCTGGAGTATTGAGTCCAATTCTGGGCACCGCACTTTATGAAGGATGTCAAGGCCTTAGAGAGGGTGCGGAGGAGATTTACTTAACTGGTCGCAGGCATGAGGGTCTTCAGTGATGTGGAGAGACTGGAGAAGCTGGGCTTGTTCTCCTTGGAGCAGTGAAGGTTAAGAGGAGATTTAATCGAGGTGCTCAAAATCATGAGGGGTTTTGATGGAGTAAATAAGGAGAAATTGTTTCCAGTGGCAGGAGGGTCGGTAACCAGAGGACACAGATTTAAGGTGATTGGCAAAAGAACCAGAGGACGAGATGAGGAGAATTTTTTTGTTTAAACGCAATGAGTTATGATCTCATAGAACGATAAACCACAGATGGAGGCCATTCGGAACGCGCTGCCTGAAAGGGTGGTGGAAGCAGATTCAATAGTGACTTTCAAAAGGGGAATCGGATAAATAACTGAATAGGAATAATTCACAGGGCTGTGGGGAAAGAGCAGGGGGGAGTGGGACTAATTGGAGAGCTCGTTCAAAGAGCCGGCACAGGCACGATGGGCCGAATGGCCTCCTCCTGTGCTGTGAGATTCTATCAAACAGGAAGTGGAGGAATTGGCAACAAACTTCCAAAGAGTAAGGGCTAATGTGAAGCCTTTCGGAGGGAGGAGGGAGGAGGGAGGAGGGAGGAGGGAGGAGGGAGGAGGGAGGAGGGAGGAGGGAGGAGGGAGGAGGGAGGAGGGAGGAGGGAGGAGGGGGGAGGGAGGAGGCGGGAGGGAGGAGGCGGGGAGGGAGGAGGCGGGAGGGAGGAGGGCGGGAGGATTGGCCACAAAGTCCAGGAGTAGGTGCGGAGTGAACCGGCGAGGAAAGGAAAGGTGGCTTCACACGTCTGGGATTGAGGTGTGCAGGTAAAGGGCCTCTGGGATTGAGGGAGTCTCTGGGATTGAGCTGTGCAGGTTAAGGGTCTGGAAGGGGCATGTCGGAGGGATGGTAGGGAAGCTCAAGGAGGGAGTTGAAAACAAAAGGCAGTAAAATGCGACCATTAATTCGCAAGGGGGCGGGGAGGCAGCGGATCAGGGGGTGGACGGGAACACAAGACCTTGGTGGTGCGGTGCTCTGGGCGAGTCCCAGTGTCGGTGTGTGTGCGCACGTGGGCTGGAGGGGAGGGACAGCCATCTTTGAAAAATGCAGCCTCCGGGAACTGCAGGTGTGAATCAGTCTTTGGGCAGCAGTCAGGGAGTGGCAGGGGCGGACTTGGGCGCAACATCAGACACAGCAACCAACGGAAGTGGAGCTTTAAAAAAAAAGACATTCCAGTGAGAGGCAATGGAAATATCGCAACAAGCTCTGGCAAAACACGAGAACATTTAACCACAGCAACACTCAGTTACTTTGGAAGAGTTCGCCCCTCGTACTGGAAGCTGCCAGAGACACGAGCCACCCTCTTGAAAACCCCTCCCAGGGTCACAGCCTTCTCTGACCCAGTCACCCCCCTCAACTGTCCCCCTCCGGAGACCCCCTCCCCCTCAACTGTCCCCCTCCGGAGATCCCCTCCCCCCTCAACTGTCCCCCTCCGGAGACCCCCTCCCCCCTCAACTGTCCCCCTCCGGAGATCCCCTCCCCCTCAACTGTCCCCCCTCCGGATCGCCCTCAATCCCAGAACCTCCCTCCCCCATCGCCCCTCAATCCCAGAGACTCCCTCACCAGTCCAGCTCAATCCCAGAGACTCCCTCACCAGTCCAGCTCAATCCCAGAGACTCCCTCACCAGTCCAGCTCAATCCCAGAGACTCCCTCACCAGTCCAGCTCAATCCCAGAGACTCCCTCACCAGTCCAGCTCAATCCCAGAGACCCCCTCAATCCCAGAGACTCCCTCACCAGTCCAGCTCAATCCCAGAGACCCCCTCAATCCCAGAGACTCCCTCACCAGTCCAGCTCAATCCCAGAGACTCCCTCACCAGTCCAGCTCAATCCCAGAGACTCCCTCACCAGTCCAGCTCAATCCCAGAGACCCCCTCAATCCCAGAGACTCCTCACCAGTCCAGCTCAATCCCAGAGACCCCCTCAATCCCAGAGACTCCCTCACCAGTCCAGCTCAATCCCAGAGACTCCCTCACCAGTCCAGCTCAATCCCAGAGACCCCCTCAATCCCAGAGACTCCCTCACCAGTCCAGCTCAATCCCAGAGACTCCCTCACCAGTCCAGCTCAATCCCAGAGACTCCCTCACCAGTCCAGCTCAATCCCAGAGACTCCCTCACCAGTCCAGCTCAATCCCAGAGACTCCCTCACCCATCGCCCCTCAATCCCAGAGACTCCCTCACCAGTCCAGCTCAATCCCAGAGACTCCCTCACCAGTCCAGCTCAATCCCAGAGACTCCCTCACCAGTCCAGCTCAATCCCAGAGACTCCCTCACCAGTCCAGCTCAATCCCAGAGACTCCCTCACCAGTCCAGCTCAATCCCAGAGACTCCCTCACCAGTCCAGCTCAATCCCAGAGACTCCCTCACCAGTCCAGCTCAATCCCAGAGACCCCCTCAATCCCAGAGACTCCCTCACCAGTCCAGCTCAATCCCAGAGACTCCCTCACCAGTCCAGCTCAATCCCAGAGACTCCCTCACCAGTCCAGCTCAATCCCAGAGACTCCCTCAATCCCAGAGACTCCCTCACCAGTCCAGCTCAATCCCAGAGACACACACAATCCCAGAGACTCCCTCACCAGTCCAGCTCAATCCCAGAGACCCTTAACCTGCACAGCTCAATCCCAGAGACACACTCACCTGTACAGCTCAATCCCAGAGACCCCTTTACCTGTACAACTCAATCCCAGAGACCCCCTCGCTCCCAGAGAACCCTCGCTCCCAGAGACCCTTTACCTGCGCAGCTCGCCGCCCCCCCAGCCCCCCCCCCAGCTGTCTACAGAGGCTGACAGGGTCACTGCCTCAGCCCCAGTTCCTGACACATGAAGCGCCGGGCCGGGCCCCGGGTTCTTACCTGCGGGAGCGGCGTGTGTTGAGAGAGGAAAGCGGCTGCAGGTTATCCGGGACAGTGCTGGCGGTGCGAGGCTAGATTCCTGTCGTTCTGAGGCGCTCGCTCGCACCGCCGCACCATTTAAAGGGCAGGGCAGCAGGGGGCGGGGCCGGCCTGACGGACGTCCCGGGCAGCCAATCAGCCGCGGGGGAAGGCGGGCCTTTGCCGGGAGGGGCGGGGCTTGGCTGCAGACCCCAAAACAGCCCAAGGTCAGCGTCCCAGGGAGGGCAGGACGGGGGGGTACAGCGATACAGATGTTCAGAGTGACCGGATTGACCATGGGCACAGCGATACAGATGTTCAGAGTGACTGTTCGCACAGATACAAATGTTCAGAGTGACCGGACTGACTGTGGGCACAGATACAGATATTCAGAGTGACCAGACTGACCGTTTGCACAGATACAGATGTTCAGAGTGACCGGACTGACCGTGGGCACAGCGATACAGATGTTCAGAGTGACCGGACTGACCGTTCGCACAGATACAGATGTTCAGAGTGACCGGAGCGACAGTGGGCACAGATACAGATGTTCAGAGTGACCGGACCGACAGTGCGCACAGATACAGATGTTCAGAGTGATTGGACTGACTGTTTGCACAGATACAGATGTTCAGAGTGATCGGACTGACAGTGGGCACAGATACAGATGTTCAGAGTGACCAGACTGACAGTGCGCACGGAGACAGATGTTCAGAGTGACCGGACCGACAGTGGGCACAGATACAGATGTTCAGAGTGACCAGACTGACTGTTCGCACAGATACAGATGTTCAGAGTGACCGGACCGACAATACGCACAGATACAGATTTTCAGAGTGACCAGACTGACAGTGCGCACAGATACAGATGTTCAGAGTGACCGGACTGACCGTTCGCACAGATACAGATGTTCAGAGTGACCGGACCGACAGTTCGCACAGATACAGATGTTCAAAGTGACCGGACTGACTGTTCGCACAGATACAGATGTTCAGAGCGACCGGACTGACAGTGCGCACAGATACAGATGTTCAAAGTGACCAGACTGACAGTGGGCACAGATACAGATGTTCAGAGTGACCGGAGACCTTTCACACAGATACAGATGTTCAGAGTGACCGGACTGACAGTGAGCACAGATGCAGATGTTGAAAGTGACCGGACCGACAGTGGGCACAGATACAGATGTTCAGAGTGACCGGACCGACAGTGGGCACAGATACAGATGTTCAGAGTGACCGGACTGACAGTGGGCACAGATACAGATGTTCAGAGTGACCGGACTGACAGTGGGCACAGATACAGATGTTCACAGTGACTGGACCGAAGGTGGGCACAGATACAGATGCTCAGAGTGACCGGGCTGACCGTGGGCACAGATACATATGTTCAGAGTGATCGGACCGAAGGTGGGCACAGATGCAGATGGTCAGAGTGACCATACCGACAGTTCGTACAGATGCAGATGTTCAGAGTGACCAGACTGCCCGTTCGCATAGATACAGATGTTCAGAGTGATCGGACTGACAGTGAGCACAGATACAGATGCTCAGAGTGACCGGACTGACAGTGGGCACAGATACAGATGTTCAGAGTGACCGGACTGACAGTGAGCACAGATACAGATGCTCAGAGTGACCGGACTAACAGTGGGCACAGATACAGATGTTCAGAGTGACCGGACCGACAGTGCGCACAGATACAGATGTTCAGAGTGACCGGACCGACAGTGCGCACAGATACAGATGTTCAGAGTGATCGGACTGACTGTTTGCACAGATACAGATGTTCAGAGTGACCGGACTGACCGTTTGCACAAATACAGATGTTCAGAGTGACCAGACTGACCGTGGGCACAGCGATACAGATGTTTAGAGTGACCGTTCGCAAAGATACAGATGTTCAGAGTGACCGGACTGACCGTTCGCACAGATACAGATGTTCAGAGTGACCAGACTGACAGTAAGCACATATACAGATTTTCAGAGTGACCGGACTGACCCTTCGCACAGATACAGATGTTCAGAGTGACCAGACTGACCGTTTGCGCAGATACAGATGTTCAGAGTGACCGGACTGACCGTTTGCACAGATACAGATGTTCAGAGTGACCAGACTGACCATTCGCACAGATACAGATGTTCAGAGTGACCGGACTGACAGTGGGCACAGATACAGATGTTCAGAGTGACCATACCGACAGTTCGTACGGATACAGATGTTCTGAGTGACCAGACTGACCGTTCACACAGATACAGATGTTCAGAGTGACCAGACTGACAGCTGACACAGATACAGATGTTCAGAGTGACCGGACTGACAGTGCGCACAGATACAGATGTTCAGAGTGACCATACCGACAGTTCGTACAGATACAGATGTTCAGAGTGACTGGACTGACAATACGCACAGATGTAGATGTTCAGAGTGCCCGGACCGACAGTGCGCACAGATACAGATGTTCAGAGTGACCGGACTGACCATTCGCACAGATACAGATGTTTGGAGTGACTGGGCCAACAGCTGGCAGTGATACAGATGTTGGGAGTGACTGGACAAAATCTGGCAGATATACAGATGTTGGGAGTGAGCAGACCTATACCTGGCATAGATATAGATGTTGGGAGTGACCGGACTGACAGCCGACACAGAGACAGATGTTCAGAGTGACCGGAAAGACAGCGCGCAGAGACACAGATGTTCAGATTTAAACCAGCAACAGCTGGCAGTAATACAGATGTTCAGTGTGACCGGACTGACAGCCGGCACAGATACAGATGTTGTGAGTGACCAGAACAACAGCTGGCAGCGATACAGATGTTGAGGGTGAGCAGACTGACAGCTGGTACAAATACAGATGTTCAGAGTGTCCAGACCGACTGCTGCAAGAGATACAGATGTTGTGAGTGACTGGGCCAACGGGGCAGAATTACAGATGTTGGGAGTGACTGGACCAACAGCACGCAGAGATACAGATGTTGGGAGTGACAACTGGCAGCGATACAGATGTTGGGCGTGACTGGACCGACAGTGCGCACAGATACAGATGTTCAGAGTAGCACCAGCAACAGCTGGCAGTGATACAGATGTTCAGAGTGACCGGACTGACAGCTGGCGCAGATATAGATGTTTGGAGTGGCCAGACTGACTGCTGCAAGAGATACAGATGTTGGGAGTGACAACTGGCAGTGATACAGATGTTGGGAGTGACTGGACAGACAGCTGGCAGTGATACAGATGTTGGGAGTGACTGGACTGAAAGCTGGCAGAGATACAGATGTTGAGTGACTGGGCCGACAGCTGGCAGAGATACAGATGTTAGCTGGAAGAGATAGACATAGAAACATAGAAACATAGAATCTAGGAGCAGGAGTAGGCCATTCGGCCCGTCGAGCCTGCTCCACCATTCAATACGATCATGGCTGATCATCCAAATCCAGTACCCTGTCCCTGCTTTAATCCCCACAGTACACATATCCCACCCTACCCCCGTAACCCCATGTATTTAATTCCCCCTAACATATCCCATCCTATTCCCATAACCCCACATATTTAATCCCCCCTAACACTAAGGGTCAATTTATCATAGCCAAATCAACCTAACCCACACATTTTTGGACGGTGGGAGGAAACTGGAGCACCCGGAGGAAACGCACGCAGACACGGGGAGAATGTGCAAACTCCACACAGACAGTCACCCGAGGTCAGATTCGAACCCGGGTCTCTGGCGCTGTGAGGCACCAGTGCTAACCACTATGCCACCGTGTTGCCCGTGTTGGGAGTGACAGGGCCAGCTGGCCTGGCAGAGATACAGATGTTGGGAGTGACCAGAGTGACAGCAGGCAGAGATACAGATGTTGGGAGTGACGTGCCAACAGTTGACAGAGATACAGATGTAGCAAAATGCCTCAAGGTGCTTCACAGTAGCGTTATCAAACAAAATTTGGCACAGAGCGACTTTAGGAGTTATTAGGACAGGTGGAGGTAGGTTTTAAGGAGGAGAGCGATCTAGAGAGGCGGAGATGTTTAGTGAGGGAATGCCAGAGCTTAGGGCTCAGGCAGCTGAAGGCACGGCCGCCAATGGTGGAGTGATGGAAATCGGGGGGATGCTCAAGAGGCCAGAATTAGAAAAGCACAGAGATCTCGGAGGGTTGTGGGGTTGGAGGAGATTACAGAGATAGGGAGGGGCGAGGAGGCCACGGAGGGATTTGAAAACAAGGATGCCAGTTTTGAAATCGAGGTATTGCTTAACTGGGAGCCAATGTAGGTCAGCGAGCACAGGGGTGATGGGTGAACGGGACTCGGTGCGAATTAGGACACGGGCAGCCGAGTTTTGGATGACCTCAAATTTACGTAGGGTGGAATGTAGGAGGCCGGGCCAGGAGAGCGTTGGAATAGTCAAGCCTAGAGGTAACAAAGGCATAGATGAGGGTTTCAACAGCGGATGAGCTGAGGCAAGGGCGGAGTTACATTGGTGGAAGTAGGTGGTCATGGTGATGGAGAGGATATGGGGTCGGAAACTCATCTCTGGGTCAAGTAGGACACCGAGGTTGCGAACAGTCTGGTTCAGCCTCAGACAGATGTTAGGGAGAGGGATGGGGTCAGTGGCTCGGGAACGGAGTTTGTGGCAGGGACTGAAAACAATGGCTTTGGTCTTCACAATATGCCTGTGTTTTCTCCAGGCTTGAATATTCCAATGCTCTTCTGACCAGCCTCCCATCTTCCACCCTCAGTACATCCAACACTATGTTTCCCATCTCCTATCCCACACCGAGTTCAGTTCACCCATCAACCATTGTGCTCGCGGGCCGACAGTGCCTCCCAGTCTGGCAACGCCTCGATTTCACAATTCTCAACCTCGTGCTCAAATGCTTCCCTGGCCAGAATTGGAGGAGCGCAGAGATGTCGGTGGGTTGTATATCTGGAGGAGGTTACAGAGATAGGGCGGGGGGGGGGGGGGGGGGGGGGGCGAGAGCTTGGAGTGATTTTTAAAAATGATAAAGCCGGACTGGGAGTCAGCGACCACGGTGGGTGATGGGTGAACGGGACTTGGTGTGAGTCAGGATACGGGCAGCAGAGTTTTGGAGAAACTCAAGTCTATGAAGGTGGAAGATGGGAGACGGCCAGGAGAGTGTCGGAACAGTTAAGTCGAGAGGTAACAAAGACACGAATGAGAGTTTCAGCAACAGGCGAGTGTAGGCAGGGGCGAAGATGGGAGAGGTTACGGAGGTGGAAGTAGGCAGTCTTAGTGATAGAGAGGATATGGGGGTCAGCAGCTCAGCTTAGGCGCCAAGTCTGGTTCAGCCTGAGACAGTGGCCAGGGGGAGGGATGGGGTCAGTGGCTAGGGAACGGAGTTTGTGGCGGGGACCAAAAACAATGGCTTCGGTCTTCCCAATATTTAATTGGAGAAAATTTCTGCTCATCCAGAACTGGATGTCGGACAAGCAGTCTGACAATTTAGAGACCGTGGAGGGGTCGAGAGAGGTGGTGGTGAGGTAGAGCTGGGTGTCGTCAGTGTACATGTGGAAACTGACGCTGTGTTTTCGGATGAAATTACCGAGGGGCAACATGCAGATGAGAAATAGGAGGGGGCCAAGGATAGATCCTCGGGGGACACCAGAGGTAACGATGCGGGAGTGGGAAGAGAAGCCATTGCAGGTGATTCTCTGCCTACGATTAAACAGATAAGAATGGAACCAGGTGAGTGCAGTCCCACCCAGCTGGACGACAGTGGAGAGGCGTTGGAGGAGGATGGAGTGGTCAACCATGTCAAAGGCTGCAGAGAGGTCGAGAAGGACGAGGAGGGATAGTTTACCACGGTCACTCACATAGGATGAGATTTGTGACTTTGATAATTCCATTTCAGTCCTGCCATAGATTCCATGACTTAAATAACAATGGGGAGACACACTAGTCCATTATAGTCTGGCCCATGTTTTACACAGAACCCAATGTGATGCATTTAATTAAACTCGGTCGTAAAACCGACGATAGAGATTTGAAAAGATGCGAAGGAAAATGTTCAACGACACAAAGACTTCGCTCTCTTCAAAAAGATTTGGAAATGAAGTTAACCCCTGTTTCTCAATCGTGAAAATACAGCAAGGTAACTGGTCTGGATCAGAGAGTGTTACAGAGCGGAGTCTGGATCAGAGAGGGTTGCAGAGTCCAGTCTGGATCAGAGAGTGATACAGTGTGGAGTCTGGATCAGAGAGGGTTACAGAGCGGAGTGCTGGATCAGAGAGGGTTACAGAGCGGAGTCTGGATCAGAGAGGGTTACAGAGCGGAGTCTGGATCAGACACGGTTACAGTGTGAAGTCTGGATCAGAGAGGGTTACAGAGCAGAGTCTGGATCAGACACGGTTACAGAGTGGATTGTGGATCAGACACGGTTACAGAGCGGAGTCTGGATCAGAGAGGGTTACAGAGCGGAGTCTGGATCAGAGAGGGTTACAGAGCGGAGTCTGGATCAGAGAGTGTTACAGAGCGGAGTCTGGATCAGACACGGTTACAGTGTGGAGTCTGGATCAGAGAGGGTTACAGAGCGGAGTCTGGATCAGACACGGTTACAGAGCGGATTGTGGATCAGACACGGTTACAGAGCGGAGTCTGGATCAGAGAGGGTTACAGAGCGGAGTCTGGATCAGAGAGGGTTACAGAGCGGAGTCTGGATCAGAGAGGGTTACAGAGCGGAGTCTGGATCAGAGAGGGTTACAGAGCGGAGTCTGGATCAGAGAGGGTTACAGAGCGGAGTCTGGATCAGAGAGGGTTACAGTGTGGAGTCTGGATCAGACACGGTTACAGAGCGGAGTCTGGATCAGAGAGGGTTACAGAGTGGAGTCTGGATCAGACACGGTTACAGAGCGGAGTCTGGATCAGAGAGGGTTACAGAGTGGAGTCTGGATCAGACACGGTTACAGAGCGGAGTCTGGATCAGAGAGGGTTACAGAGCGGAGTCTGGATCAGAGAGTGTTACAGTGCGGAGTCTGGATCAGAGAGGGTTACAGAGCGGAGTCTGGATCAGAGAGGGTTACAGAGCGGAGTCTGGATCAGAGAGGGTTACAGAGCGGAGTCTGGATCAGAGAGGGTTACAGAGCGGAGTCTGGATCAGAGAGGGTTACAGTGTGGAGTCTGGATCAGACACGGTTACAGAGCGGAGTCTGGATCAGAGAGGGTTACAGAGTAGAGTCTGGATCAGACACGGTTACAGAGCGGAGTCTGGATCAGAGAGGGTTACAGAGTGGAGTCTGGATCAGACACGGTTACAGAGCGGAGTCTGGATCAGAGAGGGTTACAGAGTGGAGTCTGGATCAGACACGGTTACAGAGCGGAGTCTGGATCAGAGAGTGTTACAGTGCAGAGTCTGGATCAGAGAGGGTTACAGAGTGGAGTCTGGATCAGACACGGTTACAGAGCGGAGTCTGGATCAGAGAGTGTTACAGTGCGGAGTCTGGATCAGAGAGGGTTACAGAGCTGAGTCTGGATCAGAGAGGGTTACAGAGTGGAGTCTGGATCAGACACGGTTACAGAGCGGAGTCTGGATCAGAGAGGGTTACAGAGCGGAGTCTGGATCAGAGAGTGTTACAGTGCGGAGTCTGGATCAGAGAGTGTTACAGTGCAGAGTCTGGATCAGAGAGTGTTACAGTGCGGAGTCTGGATCAGAGAGGGTTACAGAGCAGAGTCTGGATCAGAGAGGGTTACAGAGCGGAGTCTGGATCAGAGAGGGTTACAGAGCGGAGTCTGGATCAGAGAGTGTTACAGAGCGGAGTCTGGATCAGAGAGTGTTACAGAGCGGAGTCTGGATCAGACACGGTTACAGAGCGGAGTCTGGATCAGAGAGGGTTACAGAGCAGAGTCTGGATCAGAGAGGGTTACAGAGCAGAGTCTGGATCAGAGAGGGTTACAGAGCAGAGTCTGGATCAGAGAGGGTTACAGAGCGGAGTCTGGATCAGAGAGGGTTACAGAGCGGAGTCTGGATCAGAGAGGGTTACAGAGCGGAGTCTGGATCAGAGAGGGTTACAGTGTGGAGTCTGGATCAGAGAGGGTTACAGAGCGGAGTCTGGATCAGAGAGGGTTACAGAGCGGAGTCTGGATCAGAGAGGGTTACAGTGTGGAGCCTGTATCAGAGAGTGTTACAGAGCGGAGTCTGGATCAGAGAGGGTTACAGAGCGGAGTCTGGATCAGAGAGGGTTACAGAGCGGAGTCTGGATCAGAGAGGGTTACAGAGCGGAGTCTGGATCAGAGAGGGTTACAGAGCGGAGTCTGGATCAGAGAGGGTTACAGAGCGGAGTCTGGATCAGAGAGGGTTACAGAGCGGAGTCTGGATCAGAGAGGGTTACAGAGCGGAGTCTGGATCAGAGAGGGTTACAGAGTGGAGTCTGGATCAGACACGGTTACAGAGCGGAGTCTGGATCAGAGAGTGTTACAGTGCAGAGTCTGGATCAGAGAGGGTTACAGAGTGGAGTCTGGATCAGACACGGTTACAGAGCGGAGTCTGGATCAGAGAGTGTTACAGTGCGGAGTCTGGATCAGAGAGGGTTACAGAGCTGAGTCTGGATCAGAGAGGGTTACAGAGTGGAGTCTGGATCAGACACGGTTACAGAGCGGAGTCTGGATCAGAGAGGGTTACAGAGCGGAGTCTGGATCAGAGAGTGTTACAGTGCGGAGTCTGGATCAGAGAGTGTTACAGTGCAGAGTCTGGATCAGAGAGTGTTACAGTGCGGAGTCTGGATCAGAGAGGGTTACAGAGCAGAGTCTGGATCAGAGAGGGTTACAGAGCGGAGTCTGGATCAGAGAGGGTTACAGAGCGGAGTCTGGATCAGAGAGTGTTACAGAGCGGAGTCTGGATCAGAGAGGGTTACAGAGCGGAGTCTGGATCAGAGAGGGTTACAGTGTGGAGTCTGGATCAGAGAGGGTTACAGAGCGGAGTCTGGATCAGAGAGGGTTACAGAGCGGAGTCTGGATCAGAGAGGGTTACAGTGTGGAGCCTGTATCAGAGAGTGTTACAGAGCGGAGTCTGGATCAGAGAGGGTTACAGAGCGGAGTCTGGATCAGAGAGGGTTACAGAGCGGAGTCTGGATCAGAGAGGGTTACAGAGCGGAGTCTGGATCAGAGAGGGTTACAGAGCGGAGTCTGGATCAGAGAGGGTTACAGAGCGGAGTCTGGATCAGAGAGGGTTACAGAGCGGAGTCTGGATCAGAGAGGGTTACAGAGCGGAGTCTGGATCAGAGAGGGTTACAGTGTGGAGCCTGTATCAGAGAGTGTTACAGAGCGGAGTCTGGATCAGAGAGGGTTACAGAGCGGAGTCTGGATCAGAGAGGGTTACAGAGCGGAGTCTGGATCAGAGAGGGTTACAGAGCGGAGTCTGGATCAGAGAGGGTTACAGAGCGGAGTCTGGATCAGAGAGGGTTACAGAGTGGAGTCTGGATCAGACACGGTTACAGAGCGGAGTCTGGATCAGAGAGGGTTACAGTGTGGAGTCTGGATCAGAGAGGGTTACAGAGCGGAGTCTGGATCAGAGAGGGTTACAGTGTGGAGTCTGGATCAGAGAGGGTTACAGAGCGGAGTCTGGATCAGAGAGGGTTACAGAGCGGAGTCTGGATCAGAGAGGGTTACAGAGCGGAGTCTGGATCAGAGAGGGTTACAGAGCGGAGTCTGGATCAGAGAGGGTTACAGTGTGGAGCCTGTATCAGAGAGGGTTACAGAGCGGAGTCTGGATCAGAGAGGGTTACAGAGCGGAGTCTGGATCAGAGAGGGTTACAGAGCGGAGTCTGGATCAGAGAGGGTTACAGTGTGGAGTCTGGATCAGAGAGGGTTACAGAGCGGAGTCTGGATCAGAGAGGGTTACAGAGCGGAGTCTGGATCAGAGAGGGTTACAGAGTGGAGTCTGGATCAGAGAGGGTTCCAGTGTGGTTTGATCAGGAGCCTGGGCCATTGCTAGTCGCTTTCCGACTCTAGTGAGAGACACAGTGTCAGTAAATAGTTGAATATAAATGCGTAGTTGGGGATAGATGGAAATGTTTATCCCAATTATAATGGGGATGTAACTTTCTTGCTAATTCTGGAGGTGAGTTGACTTTATTTCCTCTTCTCTCATGAGGGAGAAAGGAATAGAGGGTTCTGCTGATAGTGTGAGATGAAGAGGAGTGGGAGGAGGCTGGTGTGGAGCAGAAACACCGGCACGGAGCAGTGGGGCCCAATGCCCTGTTTCTGTGCTGGACATAACTCCCAGCATAATACTGTTCACCCAATATTCGACTGCTCCCAGCCTCCCGACCACCTCACCAACTCGCTGCTGGAGGTCAGCACTCATCCCCCTCCCTCCTGCTGACCTCCAGAGAGACCCCCTTGACCCCACACCTCCACTGGACAAGGACTGCCCGTGGGGTCGAATCTTTGCTGCCCCCGTCATTCGCCCCAAGCAAGGGTCCAGATGCAGAGGAGCCATTTCCTCTGGTGAGTCAAACTACAATGATGCGACACAATCTTAAAATTAGAGCCAGGCTGTTCAAGATCGAAATCAGGAAATATTTTCCCACACAATGGGTCGTGGAAATCTGGAACTATCTCCCCCAAAATGTTGTGGATGCTGGGGGTCAATTGAGACTTTCAAGACTGAGATTGATAGATTTTTGTTGGGTAAGGGTATCGAGGGATATGGAGCCAAGGCGGGTCGATGGAGTTTGGATACAAAGCAGCCATGATCTAATTGAAGGGCGGAACAGGCTCGAGGGGTTGATTGGCCTCCTCCTCTTCCATCTTCCAGTAAATATGCTGTACTCCTGGACCTCCACCAATGGGCTGTACCACCTGGCTGCCCGTGGAGATACGCCAATAGAACAGTGAGTCACTTCGTTCCACCAGCACATTCAGGGAGAACAGTACAAACCTTTTCAGAAAAGAACTAATATAGAGCATGACATGAATCTGTCATTCATGAAAGAAAGACTTATGAAATAATACTGGGCGGCCTGCGGGTAGCGCTGTCCAGGGAGAGTATAAATACTCGGGCACGGGCCCAGCTTGCGCAGGACATTCTTAACAGGAACTAATAAAGGACACAACGAGACCTCCATGTTGAAAAACAGTTGATTAAAGCTTTGTTTAACGCTTAGACCAAGTGCCTAGTAGTTTTCTTAGGTCAGAGCATCTCCACAGGAACAGGAGGAGGCCATTCAGCCCCTTGAGCCTGTTCCGCCATTCAATCAGATCAGGGCTGATCTGTATCTCAACTCCATCTCCCCACCTTGGTTCCATATCCCTTGATACCCATACCCAACAAAAATCTATCAATCTCAGCTTTGAAATTTTCAATTGACCCCCAGCCTCAACAGCTTTTTGGGGGAGGACGAGTTCCAGATTTCCACCACCCTTTGTGTGAAGAAGTGCTTCCTGACATCACCCCTGAACGGCCTGGCTCTAATTTTAAGGTGATGCCCCCTTGTTCTGGACTCCCCCCACCAGAGGAAATAGTTTCTCTCTCTCTACCCTATCGAATCCTTTAATCATCTTAAACACCTCGATTAGATCACCCCTTAATCTTCTAAACTCGAGGGAATACAAGCCCAGTCTGTGCAACCTGTCCTCGTAATTTAACCCTTTTAGCCCCCGGGTATCATTCTGGTGAATCTGCGCTACCCCCCCCTCCGAGGACAAGATATCCTTCCTGAGGTGCGGGGCCCAGAACTGAACCCAGTTACTCCAGATGGGGTCTGACCAAGGCTCGGTACAACTGAAGCATCACTGCCTCCCCATTGTCTTCCAGCCCCCTCGAGACAAAGACCAACATTCCATTAGCCTTTTTGATTATTTTTTGACCCTGTCCACCAGCTTTTAGTCATTTCTGTACTTGGGCCCCTAACTCTCCCGGCTCACCCACGGTTCCCAGCTTCTCACCATTTAGAAGATACACTGATCGATCTATCTTGGGTCCAAAGTGGGCGACCCCACCCTTCCCCACACTGAACTCCATCTGCCCCAGTTTTGCCCACTCACTCAATCTATCGATGTCCCATTGCAACTTCCTGCTCCCGTCTACACTACTGACTGTGCCTCCGAACTTGGTTTCGTCAACAAACTTGGACGTGCGGCTCCCTATTCCTTCATCCAAGTCAGTCATAAATAGTGAAAAACTGAGGCCCCAGAATAGGTCCCTGGGGGACACCATGAGTCACATCCTTCCAATCAGAGTTACACCCTTTATCCCCACACTCTGTCTCCAACCTCCCAACCAATCTCCAACCCATGTCAACTCTCATTTTTGCCAATAATCTAGTCTGTGGAACATTAGCAAATGACTTCTAGAAGTTCATAGGAATAACATCCATAGACATAATGGTAGCATAGTGGTAATGATACTAGACTAGCAATCCAGAGGCCTGGGCTAATAATCTGGAGACAAGAGTTCAAATCCCACCACAGCAGCTGGGGAATTTAAATTCAGTTAAATAACTCTGGAATGCAACTACCGGATTGTCCGATAAAACCCATCTGTTTCACTAATGTCCTTTAGGGAAGGAAATCTGCCGTCCTTACCCGGTCTGGCCGATATGTGACTCCAGACCCACAGCAGTGTGGTTGACTCTTAACTACCCCTCTGAAATGGCTCACTCCGTTGTCAAGAAGACAGCTCACCACCACTTTCTCAAGGGCAATTGAGGGTGGGCAATAAATGACACCCACATCCTGTGAAAGAATAAAATGACAAAACACTCCCCTACAAAAAATGCAATTACACTTGTCCGTTACGACCTACCCTTCACAAAGCCACGTGGACTCTTTTTGAGCAGCTCATACTTGTCCAGGTGCTCAGTCACTCCGTCCCCAATGACAGATTCTGGTAACTTCCCCCACAACGGATGTTAAACTGACTGTAGTTACCTGGTTTCTCTCTCGCACCCTTCTGGAGTGACATTGGCAATTTTCCAATCCAGGGGGAGAATTCCTGAATCCAGAGAGTTTCGGAAGTACATGACTAACGACTAACGCATCAACAATTTCCTCACCTACTTCTTTTAATATCCTGGGGTGGAAACCATGAGGTGCTGAAGGTTCGTCTGTCTTAAGTCTCATTAATTTCTCCATTACCATTTTTTATATACTTACATTAAACTCAATAAGTACCTCCTTGATTTATTTTTAGTTTCCCTGGTGCTGTTGGTATTTTGTCCTCTTCTTTTACTGTGAAGATGGATGCAAAGTACTCGCTTACTCTACCCTCCATAAACTTGAGGTCATCCAAAACTCACCGCCCGTGTCCTAACTCGCACCGAGTCCCGTTCACCCATCACCCCCTGTGCTCGCTGACCTACATTGGCTCCCGGTCCGGCAATGTCTCAATTTTAAAATTCTCATCCTTGTTTTCAAATCCCTCCATGGCCTCACCCCCCTCCCTATCTCTGTAACCTCCTCCGGCCCTACAACCCTCCGAGATCTCTGCGCTCCTCCAATTCTGGTCTCTCGAACATCCCCCGATTTCCATCGCTCCACCATTGGTGGCCGTGCCTTCAGCTGCCTGGGCCCCGAGCTCTGGAATTCCCTCCCTAAACCTCTCCGCCTCTCTCTCCTCCTTTAAGACGCTCCTTAAAACCGACCTCTTTGACCAAGCTTTTGGTCACCTGTCCTAATATCTCCTTATATGGCTGGGTGTCACATTTTGCTTTTGATAATGCTCCTTGGGACGTTTAACTACGTTAAAGGTGCTATATAAATGTAAGTTGTTGTTGTTAACAAGTCTGCCATTTCAAAGTATTAAACAGTATTTACAACATAGAAACAGGCCATTGGGCCCCACTGCTCCGTGCCGGTGTTTCTGCTCCACACCAGCCTCCTCCCACCCCTCTTCATCTCACCCTATCAACATAACCCTCTATTCCTTTCTCCCTCATGTGTTTCTTTAGCTTCCTCTTGAATACATCTACACTATTCGCCTCAACCACTCCCTGTGGTAGCGAGTTCCATATTCTCACCACTCTCAGGGTAAAAGAAGTTTCTCCCGATTGGATTTATTAATGACTATCTACGGTCCCTAGTTCTGGTCTCACCCACAGAAAGAGGCCCTTCGGCCCATCGTGTCCGCGCCGGCCATCAAGCCCTGTCTATTCTAATCCCATTTTCCAGCACTTGGTCCGTAGCCTTGTATGCTATGGCGTTTCAAGTGCTCATCTAAATGCTTCTTGAATGTTGTGAGGGTTCCTGCCTCGACCACCCTTTCAGGCAGTGAAACATTTCCCGATTACACTGCGTCCTGTCTTTAATGGGCCCACATTTCCCTGAGCCACTCCCCTCTTAATATATCTATAAAAACTTTTGCTATTGCCCTTGCAAGTTTGCTTTCGTAGTTCCTTTTTGCAGCTCTTAACGCATTGAGTGTCCCTTTGCTTCTGTTTCCAGCTGCCCCAGGCGGCTGAACTTGTGTAAGCCTCGAGTAGATTAATACCATCGCTTACCTCATTGGTAACCATGGTTGCCGAACTACACAAGATGAGCTTTCGCCATTTAGGGGTTTCCGAGATGAGCAAGTTAAACTCGGGCCTCCTCGGCGCTTCAGTCATAAATGTGGTGGAAACACTGAGTCACACAGTCCAGCTTCAATCCCTAGTCTGTACAGAGGCAACTGATCCCAACCAGTTCTACAACCGAGAGCTAGAATTGTCCCGCAGTGTCTCCCCCACCCCAGGGGCAAATCGACCAGGATGGACCGGTGAAAATTATTCCCCTCTCCCCAAATACTCAACCATTTGCCAATGACACCAAACTTGGTGGGGGGGGGGGGGGCAAACCGTGAGGATGATACCAATCGACTGCAACAGGACATAGAAAGGCTCGCAGAATGGGCAGACAAGTGGCAGATGGAATTTAATACAGAGAAGTGTGAGGTAATGCATTTTGGCAGAAGGGACAGGGAGAGGCAATATACACTTAATGGCACAGTTTTTAAAGAGTGTGCAGGGACAGAGGGTACTGGGAGTTAATGTGCATAGGTCCCTGAAGGTGGCGTGACATATTGAGAGTGTGGTTAACAAAGCATATGGGATCTTGGGCTTCATAAATAGAGGTATTGAGTACAAAAGTAGAGAAGTTATGCTGAACCTTTATAAAGCGCTGGTTAGGCCACAACTGCAGTATTGCATCCAGTTCTGGTCACCACACTTTAGGAAGGATGTGAAGGCCCTTGAGAGGGTGCAGAGGAGATTTACCAGAATGGTTCCGGGGATGGGGGATCTTAGCTACAAGGACAGGTTGGAGAAGCTGGATTTGTTTTCATTAGAGCAAAGGAGGTTGAGGGGTGATTTGATAGAGGTGTACAAGATTATGACGGGTTTGGATAGGCTAGACGGGGAAAGGCTGTTCCCACTAGTTGATGGTACAAGGACTAGGGGACACAGATTTAAGGTTTTGGGCAAGAGATACAGGGGGGGATGTGAGGAAAAACTTTTTTACGCAGCGAGTGGTGAGGACCTGGAACTCGCTGCCGACGGAAGTGGTGGAAGCGGAGACACTCAATGTTTTCAAGGGGAGACTGGATAGGCACTTGAGGGAAATAAACTTGCAGGGCTACGGGGATAGAGCGGGGGGAATGGGACTGACTGGATTGCTCTACAGAGAGCCGGCACGGACTCGATGGGCCGAATGGTCTCCTTCTGTGCCGTTATGACTCTATGACTCTATAACAGCCTCATAAATTAAGAATGCTCATTTCAGGGAGGTACGGGAGGGTTAACAACTAGTTGGGGGGCAGGGGGCGGGAAGGACACAGGATTTCTTTGGAATCAAGGTGACTCCAAGATGACACATCAGGCAATGGATGTTTAGAATCAAATCAACTCCCGCTGGCAGACCGAAAGGCAGCTCCACACCGCTCCAGGTCACCGCTGCCTCTTAACTAATCAGCTTGGCTCGTTAATGGGACCCAGAGGGGTCGCCCTGTTTGGAGTCCCTGGTAGCACCCTCACCTCAGAGTCAGAAGGTCGTGGGTTCCAGTCCCACTCCAGAGACTTGAGCACAAAATCCAGGCCAACACTCCCAGTGCCAGTACTGAGGGAGCGCCGCACTGTCGGAGGGGCAGTACTGAGGGAGTGCCGCACTGTCGGAGGGGCAGTACTGAGGGTGCGCCGCACTGTCGGAGGGACAGTACTGAGGGAGCGCTGCACTGTCGGAGATGCTCCAGACCCATCTTTTGTTCCTTTACTTGTCCCATTACCATCTCCTTTTGTCTTGCACCATCATCCCTTTTGTCATTTAACCTCTCCTGCCTTCCACCCTATCACAGACCTTCCCTTTAGTCCTCTCCTCCCCCCTTTCCCTGCCCCTACACTTGCTCAAAACCTTTAACATTTCCAACTTGTTCCAGTTCTGACGAAGGGTCATCGGATTGGGGGCAAGGTATTGACTTGGATAGAGAACTGGTTGGCGGACAGAAAGCAGAGAGTAGGAATTGTTGGCCTGAAAATTAAACCTAATACGCGAGAGTACGCACTGTGTACTCTCGCGTATTAGATCCCGAATTGCACTGCGCATGCGCGGGAAACCGGCACTTCGTGAATTGAAAAGGGGGCGGTTCCTAAGTGAACCGCGTGCGCACTACAGGCTGCGCGCACGCAGTGCACTTAGTTATTTTTTCAGCTTTGAACGGGCAGGTAAGTGGTGAAGATTTTACACACAAAGAAAGCAGGCGTAGGACCCCCTTTTAACAAGGTAAGTAGTTAATTAAGTGTTATTTTTAATTTTTTTCAACAGATTTATCTTTTTTAGAGACTTTAAAGAAAGGTAAGTTTATTTTTATAACTTTTAAAAAGATTTTAAATTTTTTCAAAAATTTTATTTTTTGTTTAAAGTGGTTAATTTATTTAACTATACTTATTTTATTAATGTGATGGCTTTTTTTAAAAATTTAATTGAGGTTTAGCTGTTCTTTTGGGGGTGTGTAGTATTCATAGCTTTGACAGCTCTTGCCGTCAAAACTATGAATGAAAGATGGTGTGCTGCCATTGGCTCTAACTGAATCACGTGATCCCAGAGCTCGCACGAACTAATTGCGCCTCTGGGTCACGCAAGCACTGCACGGTTCCAACAGAGAGAGCCTTTGAAACGAAAGTTCGTGTGGGCCCGGAGCAAAAAGGTAGGCGCGGAGTGCGATATCGCGGGGAATCCTTACCCCCGCGGGAACCATCCATGTTTAATTTCTGGGCCAATGGGTCTTTTTCCGAGTGGCAGGCAGTGACTAGTGGGGTACCGCAAGGATCGGTCCTTGGACCCCAGCTATTCATAATATACATTAATGATCTAGATAAGGGAATTAAATGTAATATCTCCAAGTTTGCAGATGACACAAAGCTGGGTGGGAGTGTGTGCTGCGAGGAGGATACCGAGAAACTCCAGGATGATTTGGACAGGTTGGGTGAGTGGGCAGAAGCGTGGCAGATGCAATATAACGTGGATAAATGCGTGGTTATCCACTTTGGTGTCACAAACAGAAAGGCAGACTATTATCTGAATGACAATAGATTGGGAGAAGGGGAAGTGCAACGAGACCTGGGTGTCCTTGTGCACCAGTCGCTGAAAGTAAGCATGCAGGTGCAGCAGGCGGTGAAGAAGGCAAATGGTATGTTGGCCTTCATAGCGAAAGGGTTTGAGTATAGGAACAGGGATGTCCTGCTGCAGTTGTACAAGGCCTTGGTGAGACCACACCTTGAGTACTGTGTGCAGTTTTGGTCACCTTATCTGAGGAAGGATGTTCTTGCCATGGAAGGAGTTCAGCGAAGATTCGCAAGGCTGATACCTGGGATGGCAGGAATGACATATGAGGAGAGATTGGGTCGATTGGGCTTATACTCACTGGAGTTTAGAAGAATGAGAGGGGATCTCATCGAAACATATAAAATTCTGACAGGTCTGGACAAACTAGATGCAGGAAGGATGTTCCCGATGGTCGGAGAGTCAGAACCAGGGGTCATAATCTAAGGATAAGGGGTAAGCCATTTAGGACAGAAATGAGGAAGAATTTCTTCACCCAGAGAGTGGTGAACCTGTGGAATTCTCTACCACAGAAGGCAGTAGAGGCCAAGTCATTAAATATATTCAAGAATGAGTTAGATATATTTCTTAAAGCTAAAGGTATCAAGGGATATGGGGAGAAGACAGGGACAGGGTACTGAGTATGGATGATCAGCCATGATCGCATTGAACGGCGGAGCAGGCTCGAGGGGCCGAATGGCCTACTCCTGCTCCTATCTTCTATGTTTCTATGTTTATGA
>JASTWF010001409.1:0-84716 GCA_030390025.1 Squalus acanthias | reverse complement strand
TTGTACAGGAACAGGGAGTGGGCGGGAGAGAAAATCATTGACTCATTGATTTTATTCTCACTCTGCACACAGCGGGTGTAGAACTGAACCCAACCAGAGTAGAGGGAGGGGGAAAACTGGGAGTGGAGGAAAGAAATGTTGGAGATGGTGCGATGGGTTTGGATTTCAGCACAGGGAGGAGGGAGAGTGTGTGGGACGGGGATTTACAGCTTTGGGGAAAAAAGAGAGGAAAGATTGCTCCATAGAACCTAGAATTGTCTGTTCTGAATTTCTATCCTGTACTTACAGTGATGACTTTTCTAAACTCCTTTTACAGGGTATTAGAAGCGGAGGATTTACAGACGGGAAACTCAAACCAAACATCACATCAAGATCTGACAGAATCACTCGATTCATCAGGACCTGAATATCATCGGCCTTTGAATATGGAAGGAGAAATGTTTGTCTGTTCTGTCTATCGGGAAAGATTTCAAACATCAGTGTGACTGGTAAAGCACCGAGACACACACACCCGAGTGAGAGTGTTCCAGTGCACTGACTGTGGAAAGAGCTTTAAACCAGTTACACAGCCTGAAAAAACATCGCACCGTTCACAGCGGGGAGAAACCGTACACGTGTTCTGTGTGTGGACGAGGCTTCAACTGATCGTCCAACTTGGAGGGACACAAGGACACCCGCACCATGGAGAAACCGTGGAAATGTGGGGATTGTGGAAAGGGATTCAGTTGCCCGTCCCACTTGGAAACTCATCGACGCAGTCACACCGGGGAGAGGCCGTTCACCTGCTCCGTGTGTGGGAAGGGATTCACTCACTCATCCTACCTGATCAGACACCAGCGAGTTCACACTGGAGACACGCCGTTCTCCTGCTCCGTGTGTGGGAAGGGATTCACTCATTCAACCACACTGCTGCAACACCAGCGAGTTCACACTGGGGAGAGACCGTTCACCTGCTCCGTGTGTGGGAAGAGATTCAGTCAGTCATCCAACCTGCTGAAACACCAACTTGTTCACTCTGATAAGAGACCTTTTAAATGTTCTCAGTGTGAGCTGAGCTTTAAAAGTGCAAGTGGTCTGCTGCGACACCAACGCACTCACACCGGGGAGAGGCCGTTCACCTGCTCCGTGTGTGGGACGGGATTCACTAATTCATCCAACCTGCTGACACACCAGCGAGTTCACACTGACGAGAGACCGTTTAAATGCTCGGACTGCGGGAAGTGCTATAAAAGTTCTGGGGAACTGACATGCCATCATCGTGTTCACACTGACGAGAGACCGTTCAGCTGCTCTCACTGCGGGACTGGGTTCAGGCAATCATCTGAACTCACTGTACATCAGCGCACTCACACTGGAGAGAGACCGTTCACCTGCTCCGTGTGTGGGAAGGGATTCACTCGCTCATCCCACCTCACTGATCATCAACTTGTTCACACTGATGAGAGACCTTTTAAATGTTCTGACTGTGAGAAGAGCTTTAAAAGCAAAAGGAAACTGATACAACACCAACGCACTCACACTGGGGATTGGCCGTTCATCTGCTCCATGTGTGGGAAGAGATTCACTCTGTCATCCTCCCTGCTGACACACCAGCGAGTTCACACTGGGGAGAGGCCGTTCACCTGCTCCGTGTGTGGGAAGGGATTCACTCGGTCATCCACCTGCTGAGACACCAGCACGTTCACAAGTGACTGCAGGGGTTGGATTCTGCTGTTATTGCTGCTGTTAATCACATCCAGGACTGAACCATGTTCATTCTGACAGTTGGGGTTTGTTTCTGCTGATGTTAATAACTCCTGTAACTGGGCTGGAGTTTAATATTCTGGATATATGTCAAATAAATCAGCTTTGTTTTCAACACATTGTTGTAGATTTTTGTCTTTCCCACCTGAGTGTTTAGCATCACCTGGCTGGAGCTCAGAAAGGACAATCTGGGGGAGGATCGTACGGCGGGAACAGAACTTCAGCCTGGACACAGTCCTTCAGGGCCACACTGAGAGGGGCAAACGGCACTTTGGTCTTTCTCGTCTCTCTTCACTGACAGCAAAGTCCCCGTGTGGGTTAATCTCGAGGCCTGTAAGAAATGTGTCCCAGCCGCTCTCTTCCATGGTTCAGAGCTCCTAGGCACGGAACAGAAGGCTCCTTTACAACTGTGTTTAGAGTCAGGAAGAACAACGGTGAATGCTGGAAACGTGCTGTCAAATCAGAGATTGGTGTAAAACTGCGATCTGTTCCTGACTGAAAGTGAAACGGCAGGTTTAAGTTTCCAGTTTAAAAATGACTGGCATTTATTCTATGAAGATTTAAAGTGTTTATGTGACAGTCCTGAGTCTACCATTTTAAGGCAGGTTAAAATATAAATTGGTTAAAGTCTGCATTAAAATAGCAGATGGAGGAGTTCACAGGAGCCTGTTAACTGCTGGTACAATTATACAACAGACATTTGATCTCCAGATAAAGAAGGACCTGCAGCGTGTTTCCAGGAATTCCCTGTTTTATTGATGTGTGTGTTAGACACCAGGATAACTAAAAATACACGACCCGGAACATCCACGGGGGTGCGATCCCGACAGTTACTCTGGGATCACTCCCGCTGTGGAACTCCACCACTGACCCTGCTGAAGGTTGTAGGCTCAGGGAGTGGGGCCTCCAGGAGTGGACTGTAAGAAAGCTGGGTTTCAGTATCCTGACAAATATATGGTGAGGAACCAGAGGAATCCTTACTGAGGAACCGTCTGGGGTTTTACCGGCCAGCGTAGGTCTCGGGGTGAATGATTCCTGACTCCCCGAACTGTCTTACATTGAACCCAGTTCAGATCAAGGTGAGTTCAGTTTATAGGAGAATAGGGACAAATATCACCCACAATTGAGGGAGTCAAAAGCAGCCATTAGAGAAGCTAAGAGATCTTTGGAAAAGAAGATGCTGCACAATTGTGGTAATAATAGTAAAAGCTTTTCCAGCTGTGTCAGGAGTCAGAAGACATAGTTACACAGAGTTACATCGAATTACAGAGTCTACAGCACAGGAACAGGCCATTCGGCCCAACTGGTCAATGCCGGTGTTTCTGCTCCACACGAGTCTCCTCCCACCACTCTTCATCGAACCCTATTAGCATATCCTTCTATTCCTTTCTCCCTCATGTGCTTATCTACCTTCCCCATGAATGCATCTGTGCTATTCGCCTCAACTACTCCTTGTGGTAGCACGTTCCACATTCTTACCTCTCTTTGGGTAAAGAAGTTTCTCCTGAATTCCCCATTGGATTTATTAGAGACTGTGTTATATTTATGACCTGTAGTTTTGGACTCCCCCACAAGTGGAAACATTTTCTCCAGGTCCACCCTCTATAACCTTTTCATAATCTTAAAGACCTCGATCAGGTCACCCATCGGCCTTCTCTTTATTCTAGAGAAAAGAGCCCCAGCCTGTTCAGCCTTTCCTGATAAATATATCCTCTCAGTTCTAGGATCATCCTTGCAAAGCCTTTTTCCACCTTCTCCAGTGCCTCTATATCCTTTTTATAATATGGAGACCAGAACTGTGCACTGTACTCCAAGTGTGGTCTAACCAAGGTTCGATACAAGTTTAACATAACTTCTCTGCTTTTCAATTCTATCCCTCTAGAAATGAGCCCCAGTCCATTGTTTGCTCCTGTTATGGCCTCATTAACCTGCGTCGCTACTTTTAGTGATTTGTGTATCTGGACCCCGAGATCCCTTTGCTCTTCTACCCCATTTAGATTCTTATTTTCCCAGTAGTGTGTGGCCTCCTTATTCTTCCTACCAAAATGCACCACCTATCTTAAAATTAATTTTCTAATTACCCTCCCATTCTGGAAGCTTATTAATGTCTTCTTGCATTTTTTTTTAATATTCGCTCATCGGATCTGGGCGTCGCTGGCAAGGCCAGCATTTATTGCCCATCCCTAATTGCCCTTGAGAAGGTGGTGGTGAGCCGCCTTCTTGAACCGCTGCAGTCCGTGTGGTGAAGGTGCTCCCACACTGCTGTTAGGGAGGGAGTTTGACCCATGATTTTGTCACAGTTTTCCTCAGTATTAACTCTACCTCCCAATTTGGTGTCATTGACAAATTTTGAAATTGGACTTCCAATTCCTGACTCCAAATCGTTTATGTAAATGGTGAACAACAGTGGTCTTCTACCCCAGTTAGACTCTTATTTTTAAAATAGTATGTGGCCTTCTTATTCTTCCTACCAAAACACACCACCTCACACTGATCTATATTGAAATTCATTTGCCAATTACACTCCCATTTTGCGAGTTTGTTAATGTGTTTTTTTTGTTAAAGTTTGCATTTTGTCGCAGTCTTCCTCAGTATTAACTCTACCTCCCAATTTGTTGTCATCGACAAAGTTTGAAATTGTACTTCTGATTCACGAGTCCAAATCGTTTCTGTAAATTGTGAACAACAGTGATCCCAGCACCGATCCCTGTGGAACACCACTTCCCACCTATTGCCAGTCTGAGTAGCTACTCTTAACCCCTACTCTCTCTTTCCTGTTTTGTCACCAGCTTGTTATCCATAACAGTTTGTACGGTCTACAAGATGACCAAGGTCAGGCCGTGTGGAGTGAAGGGCCAGGCAGCAGAATGGATGGAAAGATGGCTACAAAACAGAAATCAGAGGGTTGGAGTTAAGGGAAGTTTATAGCGATCTTTGTGTGTGTGTCACAAATAGATTTTGTTTTATTTTGAATAGAAATACAAAAGCTCTACTAGACATGTTAAACTACTAGTTATTTAAATCAGGGCTGCAGCTGCTGAAAGGTTGACTGTACTGAGGTTTGTGGCCAGAGCTGGCAGACGTGTTGTTCTGAAGTGTGATGTCTCACACCTGAAGAGTCTGTTTATGTCGTGTTGTAATGACCTTTTTCTGTTGCCTGGTGTCAGAAATAGAAATCAAAGGGAGATGTAACGGCACAAGGGAGTATGGCAAGGCTGGATGGCATTTATTTTAATGCAAGGAGTCTTGCGAGTAAGGCAGATGAATTGAAGGTGTTGATGAACACATGGGAGTATGATATTGTTGCTATCACAGAGACATGGTTGAGGGAGGGGCAGGACTGGCAGCTCAATATTCCGGGGTATAGAATCTTCAGGCGAGACAGAGGGGGGTGTAAAAGAGGAGGGGGTGTTGCAATATTAATCAAGGAGTCAATTACTGCTGTAAGGAGGGATGATATCTTAGCAGGTTCCTCTAATGAGGCCATATGGGTAGAACTTAAAAACAAAAAGAGGGCAAGCACTTTGCTGGGAGTGTACTGTAGGCCCCCAAACAGTCAGGGGGAGATAGAGGAACAGATATGTAGGCAAATCTCAGAGAAGTGTAGAAATAATAGGGTAATAATAGTAGGGGATTTCAACTTCCTCAATATTAACTGGGATAGTCAGAGTGTGAAAGGCTTAGAGGGTGCGGAATTCTTAAAGTGCATCCAGGAGAGCTTTTTGAGCCAGCATGTAGAAAGTCCTACAAGAGAGGGGGCGGTACTGGACCTAGTTCTCGGGAATGTAGCCGGGCAAGTGGTAGAAGTGTCAGTAGGAGAGCATTTTGGGGCCAGTGACCATAATTCGGTGAGATTTAAGGTAGTCATGGAAAAGGACAAAGAGGGACCGGAAATAAAGGTTCTAAATTGGGGGAAGGCCGATTTTAATATGATAAGGCAGGATCTGGCCAAAATGGACTGGGATCAGCTACTTGTAGGAAAATCCACATCAGAGCAGTGGGAGTCTTTCAGAAAGGAAATAGAGAGAGTACAACGGCAACATGTTCCCGTAAAGGTCAAGGGTGGGACCAACAAGCCCAGGGAACCCTGGATGTCAAGGGATATATGAGAATGGATTAGGAAAAAAAGGGAGGCTTTTGGCAGATACAAAGGACTAAAAACAGTGGAAGACCTAGAGGAGTACAGAAAGTGCAGGGGGGTACTTAAAAAAGAAATTAGGAGAGCGAAGAGGGGGCATGAAATAACACTGGCGGGCAAAATAAAGGAAAATCCCAAGGTGTTTTGTAAGTATATTAAGGGCAAGAGGATAACCAGGGAAAGAGTAGGGCCCATTAGGGACCAAAGTGGCAATCTGTGTGTAGAGCCGGAAGATGTAGGTGACGTTTTAAATGAATATTTTGCATCTGTGTTCACTATGGAGAAGGACGATGTAGGCATAGAAATCAGGCAGGGGGATTGTGATATACTTCAACAAATTAGTATTGAGAGGGAGGATGTAATAGCGGTTTTAGCGGGCTTAAAAGTGGATAAATCCCCAGGCCCAGAGGAGATGTATCCCAGGCTGCTGTGTGAAGCAAGGGAGGAGATTGCAGGGGCTCTGACACAAATTTTCAGATCCTCTCTGGCCACAGGGGAGGTGCCAGAGGACTGGAGGACAGCTAACGTAGTACCATTATTCAAGAAGGGTAGTAGGGATAAACCAGGGAATTACAGGCCAGTGAGCCTAACATCAGTGGTAGGGAAATTATTGGAAAAAATTCTGAGGGACAGAATTAGTCTCCACTTGGAGAGGCAAGGGTTAATCAAGGATAGTCAGCATGGCTTTGTCGGGGAGATCATGTCTAACCAATATGATTGAATTTTTTGAGAGGGTGACTAGGTGTGTGGATGAGGGTAGTGCAGTTGATGTAGTCTACATGGACTTCAATAAGGCTTTTGACAAAGTCCCGCATGGCAGACTGGTCAAGAAGGTCAGAGCCCATGGGATCCAGGGCAATTTGGCACACTGGATCCAAAATTGGCTTCGTGGAAGGAAGCAGAGGGTGATGGTCGAAGGTTGTTTTTGTGACTGGAAGCCTGTGTCCAGTGGTGTACCGCAGGGATCGGTGCTGGGTCCTTTGCTGTTTGTAGTGTACATTAGCGATTTAGATATGAATGTATGAGGTATGATCAGTAAGTTCGCAGATGACATGAAAATTGGTGGAGTGGTAAATAGCGAGGAGGGAAGCCTCAGGCTACAGGACGATATAGACGGGTTGGTCAGATGGGCAGAACAGTGGCAAATGGAATTTAACCCTGAAATGTGTGAGGTGATGCATTTTGGGAGGACTAACAAGGCAAGTGAATACACAATGAATGGTAGGATCCTAGGAAGGACAGAGGATCAGAGGGACCTTGGTGTGCATGTACATAGATCCCCGAAGGCAGCAGGACAGGTAGATAAGGTGGTTAAAAAGGCATATGGGATACTTGCCTTCATTAGCTGAGACATAGAATATAAGAGCAGGGAGGTTATGATGGAGCTGTACAAAACGCTAGTTAGGCCACAGCTGGAATACTGTGTGCAGTTCTGGTCGCCACACTATAGGAAGGATGTGATTGCATTGGAGAGGGTGCAGAGGAGATTCACCAGGATGTTACCTGGGCTGGAGCGCTTCAGCTATGAAGAGAGACTGGACAGGCTGGGGTTGTTTTCCTTAGAGCAGAGAAGGCTGAGGGGGGACTTGATTGAGGTGTACAAAATTATGAGGGGCATAGATAGGGTAGATAGAAAGGAACTTTTCCCCTTAGTAGAGGGGTCAATAACCAGGGGGCATAGTTTCAAGGTAAGGGGCAGGAGGTTTAGAGGGGATTTGAGGAAAAACTTTTTCACCCAGAGGGTGGTAGGAATCTGGAACTCACTGCCTGAAAGGGTGGTAGAGGCAGGATCCCTCACAACATTCAAGAAGCATTTAGATGAGCACTTGAAACGCCATAGCATACAAGGCTACGGACCAAGTGCTGGAAAATGGGATTAGAATAGACAGGGCTTGATGGCCGGCGCGGACACGATGAGCCGAAGGGCCTCTTTCTGTGCTGTATGACTCTGAGATGATGCCCCACTCTGTTAATCAACTCTTTGACACATTTCCATGCATTTCCTTTCTTAATTTATAAAGATCACAACTCCATTAGTGAACAATGGATTGCCAGTCTGCCACTTTTTAGTGAGGCTTGAAAGGATTCGCTGTGAAGCTACACCTGCCCATCTGTCTGTGTGTCACTGTTTGGATTGTGTTAGACAACAGTCCGAATATCGCGTCTACATCCATTACAATTTTTGAAATGTTAGATTGTACTTGGAAGGAGTTGAGTTTGAATCTAACAATTCTGAAATTGGGAGCTGTTAATGATTTCTGGTTTTAGTGTTTTAGTGTGTCAGCAAATTAAAAGATGCTGCTATTTACTGAACACAACTGAATAATTCTACAAGGATGTTATCGCAGTCTTCCTCAGTATTAACTACACCCTCCAATTTAGTGTCATCAGCAAATTTTGAAATTGTACCTCTGATTCCCAAGTCCAAATCATTGATGTAAATGGTGAACAACAGTGGTCCCAGCACCGATCCCCGTGGAACACCACTTCCCACCTTCCGCCCGTCTGAGTAAATACCTTTTAACTCATCCCGTTACTATAACTGGACTTGTCTCCATTCCTGTGCCGAGGGGATTGCTGTACCAGACGGGAGGGGCAACATTTGGGGACTCTCGATTCTCCACCAATTCCCATTCCCCTTCTTTCTGGTGGATAATGGAGGTGCCACTGTGTGTAATGTGCAAGTCAGTAAGAATTGTCAGCGAGGATTAATCAGCACTTTCTAATTGGAGATGTTAATCAGTGGAACCTTTCAGACATTGAATTGTAGATTTTGTACCAAAGATCAATTTAGGATTGAAGTAAAAGTTCATAATTTTATTGTAAAATAATTCAGGGACTCTCAGCAGAAATTAAGGGGAAAGATCAGACAGCGGTTCTTAAACAAACACTGCAGCCCTGACAAATCAATCAGCTATATATCCAGAATATTAAACTCCAGCCCAGTTATAGGGGTTGTTAACATCAGCAGAAACAAACCCCAACTGTCAGAATGAACATGGTTCAGTCCTGGATGTGATTAACAGCAGCAATAACTGCAGAATCCACCCCTGCAGTCACTTGTGAACTCGCTGGTGTGTCAGCAGGTTGGATGACTGATTGAATCCCTTCCCACACACGGAGCAGGTGAATAGCCTCTCCCCAGTGTGAACTCGCTGGTGTGTCAGAAGCTCACATAAACGAGTGAATGTCTTCCCACACACAGAGCAGGAGAACGGCCTCTCCCCGGTGTGAACTTCCTGGTGTGTCAGCAGGTTGGATGACCGAGTGAATCCCTTCCCACACACGGAGCAGGTGAACGGTCTCTCCCCAGTGTGAACTCGCTGGTGTAGAATGAGGTTCGATGACTGCTTGAACTTCTTCCCACAGTGAGTGCAGCTGAATGGTCTCTCGTCAGTGTGAACTCGCTGATGTGTCTGGAGAATGGACGGGTAATTGAATCCCTTCCCACACACGGAGCAGGTGAACGGCCTCTCCCCAGTGTGACTGCGTCGATGAGTTTCCAGCTCAGACGGGGAATTGAATCGCTTCCCACAGTCCCCACATTTCCACGGTTTCTCCGTGGTGCGGGTGTCCTTGTGTCTCTCCAGGTTGGACGATCAGTTGAAGCCTCGTCCACACACAGAACACGTGTACGGTTTCTCCCCACTGTGAACGGTGCGATGTTTTTCAGGCTGTGTAACTGGTTAAAGCTCTTTCCACAGTCAGTGCACTGGAACACTCTCACTCGGGTGTGTGTGTCTCGGTGCTTTTCCAGTCACACTGATGTTTGAAATCTTTTCCCACAGACAGAACAGACAAACATTTCTCCTTCCACATTCAAAGGCTGATGATATTCCCTGTAAAAGCAGTTTACAAAAGAAGTCACTAAGTTCAGGATAAAAATGCAGAACAGATAATTCTAGTTTCTATGGAACATTCTTTCCTCTCTTATTACATAGAATTACATAGATTGTACAGCACAGAAACAGGCCAATCGGCCCAACTGGTCCATGCGGTGTTTATGCTCCACACGAGCCTCCTCCCATCTCTCTTCATCTCACCCTATCAGCATCTCCTTCTATTCCTTTCTCCCATGTGTTTATCCAGCTTCCCCTTAAATGCATCCATGCTCTTCGCCTCAACTACTCCCTGTGGCAGCAAGTTCCACATTCTCAGCACTCTCTGGGTGAAGGAGTTTAATCTAAATAGGACTTTCCTGGGCAGCCAATGAGCACTGCTGCCTCTTTTGTGCATTTCCTGGTGAGGCGAAACAGTTGATATTTTCTGATCAAAACGAGCTGAGCTCGGCAGCATTAGTCCTGTTTTGCCTCCTTTGGAGACCAGGTGTACGAGCAGAGTGAGCGCAGCCTTCACAGCAACCGCAATAAAATTGTTACAGTTGTGAAGGAACTTTGTGTCAGTGCACTGGACCACAAACAAAGTATGTGTGTCGATTATTGTCTGACTGCACTACTGTGACATTTTAAAGGTGCTATATAAAGGTAAGTTGTTGTTGTTGGTGTGAGTTTGCGGTGTGTAAATGCTGCCCTTCTCACAGCCTGTAAAAGGAGTTTCCAAAAGCCATGACTGTGAGTCCAGGATAGAAATTGCCAAGATTCTCTCCTCCTGGTTCCTGGCCAAGGGGGCCGCGCATGCGCCCTGCTGCCCCCTGAGCCTGTCAAGATGGCGGCCGTTAACCCGGGCCTGTCACCGGGAGAAAGCCCCGCAGCTGCCGCCCCGCTCGGGGCAAACGCCCGGCCCGGAGGCTGTTGTTCGGGGCCTGAGGCCCACCCCGGGTGTTTGTGAAGCGGATAATGTTGAGTGTTTTAATAATGGGGCCTGGGTCCGCACTCGGGGTGTGTGCAGCCCGCGTCCCCCCGGGGTTTATTAACCCGCTCCCTGAGCTCTCTCAAGTGATGTGTCAGCGGCTGTTGCCAAGGTCAGCGCATGCTCAGCTCTCACTGCCCGGGTGATTGACTGGAGCTCCGGACCAATAGGAAGAGCGGGGCGGGGCTGGAGGACCGAGCGGGCGGCTGGTCCTCCAACTAATCGGAGTGTGTGAGGGGCGGGGCTTGACCTTTAAACCTGAACAACAGAAGGTGAGCTGAGCATGCGCGGACCTTGGCAGCAGCCGCTGACACATCAGGTGAGAGAGCTCAGGGAGCGGGTTAATAAACCCCGGGGGGACGCGGGCTGCACACACCCCGAGTGCGGCCCCAGGCCCCATTATTAAAACACTCAACATTATCCGCCCGCCGCTTCCCGGTTTCTCCCGATTCGCTCAGCAAAGGGGCCCCGCGCCAAACTCCGGGACAGACAGGAAGTCAGGGAGCGTCTGAAATGGAGGAGAAATGTTGACTGGTCAGGGAGCGTCTGTAAATAAAGGAGAAATGGAGACTGGTCAGGGAGCGTCTGTAAATAAAGGAGAAATTATTCATTATTTTTGGGCTTGGTTTGTGTGAATAAATATATCACTAATTTCAATTAGACTCTTCTCCGTGCCCCAGCTCCTGTAAATACTGGCTGGAAAGGGGCCGGACTCTCAGGAGGCTCCACACCGCTGGCTGCTCCTGCGTAAGTGATCTCCCATCAGATTAATGTGCGTCTGCTGTGTGTGTGTTTAACAAAGTGCCCGAAGCAGATCAAAAGGTGGGGAACCAATGAGTGTAGAAGTGAATCCATTCAGATTCAGCACCATCAGGGGAGGAGAGAGAGGGGAACCAGTGAGTGTAGAACTGAACCCAGCCAGAGTCAGCACCTTCAGGGGAGGAGAGGGAGGGGAACCAGTGAGTGTAGAACTGAACCCAGCCAGAGTCAGCACCTTCAGGGGAGGAGAGGGAGGGGAACCAGTGAGTGTAGAACTGAACCCAGCCAGAGTCAGCACCTTCAGGGGAGGAAGAAAATTGGGTGCAGAGGAAAAAATGTTGGAGATGGTGCGATGGGTTTGGATTTCAGCACAGGGAGGAGGGAGAGTGTGTGGGACGGGGATTTACAGCTTTGGGGGAACAAGAGAGGAAAGAATGTTCCGTTGAAACTAGAATTGTCTGTTCTTTATTTCTATCCTGTACTTAGTGATGAATTTTGTAAACTCCTTTTACAGGGTATTAGAAGGGGAGGATTTAGAGACGGGAAACTCAAACCAAACATCACGTCAAGATCTGACAGAGTCACTCAATTCATCAGGACCTGAATATCATCGGCCTTTGAATGTGGAAGGAGAAATGTTTGTCCGTTCTGTCTGTGGCAAAAGATTTCAAACATCAGTGTGATTGGAAAAGCACCGAGACACACACAGCCGAGTGAGAGTGTTCCAGTGCACTGACTGTGGAAAGAGCTTTAACCAGTTACACAGCCTGAAAAAACATTGCACCGTTCACAGCGGGGAGAAACCGTACACGTGTTGTGTGTGGACGAGGCTTCAACGGATTGTCCAACCTGGACATGCATAAGGTCACCTGCACCATGGAGAAACCGTGGAAATGTGGGGACTGTGGGAAGGGATTCAATTACCCATCTAAGCTGGAAACTCATCGACGCAGTCACACTGGGGAGAGGCCGTTCACCTGCTCCGTGTGTGTGAAGGGATTCACTAAATTATCCCACCTTCTGACACACCAGCGAGTTCACACTGGGGAGAGGCCATTGACCTGCTCCCTGTGTGGGAAGGGATTCACTAACGCCTCCAGCCTCACTGCACACCAACTTGTTCACTCTAATAAGAGATCGTTTAAATGTTCTGACTGTGAGAAGAGCTTTAAAAGCAGATGGCATCTGATGCAACACCAACGCACTCACACTGGGGAGAGACCGTTCACCTGCTCCACGTGTGGGAAGGGATTCACTCGTTCATCCCACCTTCTGACACACCGGCATATTCACACTGGGGAGAGGCCATTTACCTGCTCCGTGTGTGGGAAGGGATTCACTCAGTCATCCCACTGCTAACACACCAGCGAGTTCACAAGTGACTGCAGGGGTTGGATTCTGCTGTTATTGCTGCTGTTAATCACATCCAGGACTGAACCATGTTCACTCTGACAGTCGGAGTTTGTTTCTGCTGATGTTAAACTCCAGCCCAGTTATAGGGTTATTAATATTCTGGATATATAGCTGATTGACTTGTCGGGGCTGCAGTGTTTGTTTAAGAACCGCTGTCTGATCTTTCCCCTTAATTTCTGATGAGAGTCCCTGAATTATTTTACAATAAAATTATGAACTTTTACTTCAATCCTAAATTGATCTTTGGTACAAAATCTACAATTCAGTGCCTGAAAGGTTCCACTGATTAACACCTCCAATTAGAAAGTGCTGATTAATCCTCGCTGACAATTCTTACTGACTTGCACATTACACACAGTGGCACCTCCATTATCCACCAGAAAGAAGGGGAATGGGAATTGGTGGAGAATCGAGAGTCCCCAAATGTTGCCCCTCCCGTCTGGTACAGCAATCCCCTCGGCACGGGAATGGAGACAAGTCCAGTTATAGTAACAGGATGAGTTAAAGGTATTTACTCAGACGGACGAAAGGTGGGAAGTGGTGTTCCACGGGGATCAGTGCTGGGACCACTGATGTTCACCATTTACATGAATGATTTGGACTTGGGAATCAGAAGTACAATTTCAAAATTTGCTGATGACACAAAATTGGGGGGTGTAGTTAATACTGAGGAAGACTGCGAGAGCATCCTTGTAGAATTATTCAGTTGTGTTCAGTAAATAGCAGCATCTTTTAATTTGCTTTGACTGATCACATCACTATATAGTTATGTGAAAAACAGAAATCATTAACAGCTCCCAATTTCAGAATTGTCAGATTCAAACTCAACTTCTTCCAAGTACAAACTAACACTTCAAAAATTGTAATGGATGTAGGCGAGATATTAGGACTGTTGTCTAACACAATCCAAACACAGTGACACACAGACAGATGGGCAGGTGTAGCTTCACAGCGAATCCTTTCAAGCCTCACTAAAAAGTGGCAGACTGGCAATCCATTGTTCACTAATGGAGTTGTGATCTTTGTAAATTAAGAAAGGAAATGCATGGGAATGTGTCAAAGAGTTGATTAACAGAGTGAGGCATCATCTCCCTTTGATTTCTATTTCTGACACCAGGCAACAGAAAAAGGTCATTACAACACGACATAAACAGACTCTTCAGGTGTGAGACATCAGACTTCAGAACAACACGTCTGCCAGCTCTGGCCACAAACCTCAGTACAGTCAACCTTTCAGCAGCTGCAGCCCTGATTAAATAACTAGTAGTTTAACATGTCTAGTAGAGATTTTGTATCAAAATAGAAGAAATGTATTTGTGACACACACACAATTAATAATTAAATCACAATGTGATTGTGAGGATCGATTATCGCCTCTTGATACCTTCTGTACGCACCGGTCGAGGAAGGTATCAAGTGAACCGGTGGACACCGCCTGCTCCCTCTCCAGGGCCACCCAGGCAGGGACAAGACCACGGGAGAGAGGCAGGCAGCCAGAGTGACCCCCCATGGGCCCCACCCATCCTGGACCTACAAATTGCTGTTTTCGCCAGGCCCAAGAGCAGGTCCAGGAGAAGATCCTCCGACTTACCCACCCCCCTCCGCACCGGGCGGCCAAAGATTAGGAGCGTGGGGCTAAAGTGTAACCAAGAGTTGAGGAGCAGCCCCTTCAGGTAACTATACAGGGGCTGCAACCTCTCACACTGAATATATACACGGCCCGTGGACTCCTCTAGGCCGCAAAAAACACATCTGGCCTTGGAGTCCGGAAAGGAGCTTAAACTGTGGCACACGACAGCTCCTTGCAACAGTCTCCACCCCAGATCCCCAATGGTGCAGGGAAGGACCCCCGCGTAGAGAGCCCTCCACTGGGGAACCTCGCCTCCGCCAGACAGCAAGATGACCCACCAGTCTGATTGAGATTGGGCAATAAACTAAATTAATCAATAAATGATACAGAAACCCGAGTCCCCGGGTCCTCAGCCCTGGTGTGAAGTACGCTGGCCGCCAATTTTCAGTTACTAACTCACACCTCAGGCCCCGCCCAGTCTGGTTTAATTACTAAATGTTTTCTAACTCGAGTTCAGGCCTGTCATTCTGACAGAAACTTACGAGGCCTCATTTTTTTGTGTGACCTACCTGAGAGGCTTTAATAAACTGGCAATAAGATTTTTATTTTAAAAGCAGGAAAGAGGTGAAAAACACCACTAGCGATGCCTCAAAACTCACGGACAGAGAAATCCACTTCATCAGCGCCCCTGCCACAGGACTCAATATCCACCCCCTCCACCACTGGTGCACTGTGTCTGCAGTATGTACGGTCTACAAGATGACCACGGTCAGGCCGTGTGGAGTCAAAGGTCAGGCAGCAGAATGGATGGAAAGATCGCAACAAACTTCCCTTAACTCCAACCCTCTGATTTCTGTTTTGTAGCCATCTTTCCATCCATTCTGCTGCCTGGCCCTTCACTCCACACGGCCTGACCTTGGTCATCTTGTCGATCTGACAAACTGTTATGGATAGCAAGCTGGTCACAAAACAGGAAAGAGAGAGTAGGGGTTGGGAGTAGCTACTCAGACTGGCAAAAGGTGGGAAGTGGTGTTCCACAGGGATCGGTGCTGGGACCACTGTTGTTCACCATTTACAGAAACGATTTGGACTCGGGAATCAGAGGTACAAATTCAAAATTTCTCAATGACACCAAATTGGGAGGTAGAGTTAATCCTGAGGAAGACTGTGACAACATCGCCGAATCCCCCACTATCAACATCCTGGGGGTCACCATTAACCAGAAACTTAACTGGACCAGCCTCATAAATACTGTGGCTACAAGAGCAGGTCAGAGGCTGGGTATTCTGCGGCGAGTGTCTCACCTCCTGACTCCCCAAAGCCTTTCCTCCATCTACAAGGCACAAGGAGTGTGATGGAATACTCTCCACTTGCCTGGTTGAGTGCAGCTGCAACAACACTCAAGAGGCTCGACACCATCCAGGACAAAGCAGCCCGCTTGATTGGCACCCCATCCACCACCTTAAACATTCACTCCCTCCACCACCGGCGTACCGTGGCTGCAGTGTATACCATCTACAAGATGCACTGCAACAACTCGCCAAGGCTTCTTCGACAGCACCTCCCAAACCCACGACCTCTTCCACCCAGAAGGACAAGGGCAGCAGGCACATGGGAACACCACCACCTCCAAGTTCCCCTCCAAGTCATACACCATCCTGACTTAGAAGTATATCGCCATTCCTTCATCGTCGCTGTGTCAAAATCCTGGAACTCCCTCCCTAACAGCTCTGTGGGATCACCTTCACCACACGGACTGCAGCGGTTCAAGAAGGCAGCTCACCACCACCTTCTCAAGGGCAACTCGGGATGGGCAATAAATGCTGGCCTCGCCAGCGATGCCCACATCCCATAAACAAATTTTAAAAAAACACGCAAGAAGACATTAATAAACTTCCAGAATGGGAGGGTAATTAGCAAATTAATTTTAAGATAGGTGGTGCATTTTGGTAGGAAGAATAAGAAGGCCACATGCTACTGGAAAAATAAGAATCTAAATGGGTAGAAGAGCAAAGGGATCTCGGGGTCCAGATACACAAATCACTAAAAGTAGCGACGCAGGTTAATGAGGCCATAACAGGAGCAAACAATGGACTGGGGCTCATTTCTAGAGAGATAGAATTGAAAAGCAGAGAAGTTATGTTAAACTTGTATAGGACATTGGTTAGACCACACTTGGCGTACAGTGAACAGTTCTGGTCACCATATTATAAAAAGGATACAGAGACACTGGAGAAGGTGGAAAAAGGCTTTGCAAGGATGATCCCAGAACCGAGAGGATATATTTATCAGGAAAAGCTGAACAGGCTGGGGCTCTTTTCTCTAGAATAAAGAGAAGGCCGATGGGTGACCTGATCGAGGTCTTTAAGATTATGAAAAGGTTATAGAGGGTGGACATGGAGAAAATGTTTCCACTTGTGGGGGAGTCCAAAACTACAGGTCATAAATATAACACAGTCTCTAATAAATCCAATGGGGAATTCAGGAGAAACTTCTTTACCCAAAGAGAGGTAAGAATGTGGAACGTGCTACCACAAGGAGTAGTTGAGGCGAATAGCACAGATGCATTCATGGGGAAGGTAGATAAGCACATGAGGGAGAAAGGAATAGAAGGATATGCTAATAGGGTTCGATGAAGAGTGGTGGGAGGAGACTCGTGTGGAGCAGAAACACCGGCATTGACCAGTTGGGCCGAATGGCCTGTTCCTGTGCTGTAGACTCTGTAATTCGATGTAACTCTGTGTAACTATGTCTTCTGACTCCTGACACAGCTGGAAAAGCTTTTACTATTATTACCACAATTGTGTATCATCTTCTTTTCCAAATATCTCTTAGCTTCTCTAATGGCTGCTTTTGACTCCCTCAATTGTGGGTGATATTTGTCCCTATTCTCCTGTAAACTGAACTCACCTTGATCTGAACTGGGTTCAATGTAAGACAGTTCGGGGAGTCAGACATCATTCACCCCGAGACCTACGCTGGCCGGTAAAACCCCAGACGGTTCCTCAGTAAGGATTCCTCTGGTTCCTTGGTGTATATTTGTCAGGATACTGAAACCCAGCTTTCTTACCGTCCACTCCTGGAGGCCCCACTCCCTGAGCCTACAACCTTCAGCAGGGTCAGTGGTGGAGTTCCACAGCGGGAGTGATCCCAGAGTAACTGTCGGGATCGCACCCCCATGGATGTTCCAGGTCGTGTATTTTTAGTTATCCTGGTGTCTAACACACACACATCGATAAAACAGGGAATTCCTGGAAACACGCTGCAGGTCCTTCTTTATCTGGAGATCAAATGTCTGTTGTATAATTGTACCAGCAGTTAACAGGCTCCTGTGAACTCCTCCCTCTGCTATTTTAATATGGACTTTAACTAATTTATTTTAAACGGGTTTATTTTAAATGAGTTAACGCCTGCCTTAAAATGGTAGACTCAGGACTGTCACACAAACACGTTAAATCTTCATAGACTGGAAACTTAAACCTGCTGTTTCACTTTCAGTCAGGAGCAGATCGCAGTTTTACACCAATCTCTGATTTGACAGCACGTTTCCAGCATTCACCGTTGTTCTTCCTGACTCTAAACACAGTTGTAAAGGAGCCTTCTGTTCCGTGCTTAGGAGCTCTGAACCATGGAAGAGAGCGGCTGGGACACATTTCTTACAGGCCTCAAGATTAACCCGCACGGGGACTTTGCTGTCCGGGCTGAGAGACAAGAAAGGTCAAAGTGCCGATTGCCCCTCTCAGTGTGGCCCTGAAGGACTGTGTCCAGGCTGAAGTTCTGTTCCCGCCGTACGATCCTCCCCCAGATTGTCCTTTCTGAGCTCCAGCCCGGTGATGCTAAACACTCAGGTGGGAAAGAAGAAAATCTACAACAATGTGTTTAAAACAAAGCTGATTTATTTGACATCTATCCAAAATTTAAACTCCAGCCCAGTTACAGGAGTTATTAACATCAGCAGAAACAAACCCCAACTGTCAGAATGAACATGGTTCAGTCCTGGATGTGATTAACAGCAGCAACAACAGCAGAATCCAACCCCTGCAGTCACTTGTGAACTTGATGGTGTCTCAGCAGGTTGGATTTCCGAATGAATCCCTTCCCACATACGGGGCAGGTGAACGGCCTCTGCCCAATGTGAACTCGCTGGTGTCCCAGCAGATCCTTTTTGCTTTTAAATCTCTTCTCACAGTCAGAACATGTAAAAGGTTTATCATCAGAGTGAACTCGCTGGTGTCTCAGCAGGTTTTATGACCGAATGAATCCCTTCCCACACACGGAGCAGGTGAATGGCCTCTCCCCAGTGTGGGTGCGCTGGTGTACAGTGAGTTCAGATGACCGCCTGAACCCAGTCCCGCAGTGAGAGCACCTGAACGGTCTTTCGTCAGTGTGAACAGTTTGATGGCATGTCAGTTCCCCGGAACTTTTATAGCACTTCCCACAGTCCGGGCATTTAAAAGGTCTCTCGTCAGTGTGAACTCGCCAGTGCTTCAGCAGAGTGGATGAATTAATAAATCCTTTCCCACACTCGGAACAGGTGAAGGGTCTCGCCCCAGAGTTACTACGCTGGTGTCTCAGCAGATCACTTCTGCTTTTAAATCTCTTCTCACAATCAGAACATTTAAAAGGTCTCTTATCAGTGTGAACAAGTTGGTGTGTTAGCAGGTGGGATGACTGAGTGAATCCCTTCCCACACACGGAGCAGGTGAACGGCCTCTCCCCAGTGTGAACTCGCCGGTGTGTCAGCAAGGCAGATGACTGAGTGAATCCCTTCCCACACACGGAGCAGGTGAACGGCCTCTCCCCAGTGTGAACAAGTTGGTGTGTCAGCAGGGTGGATGACTGAGTGAATCCATTCCCACACATGGAGCAGGTGAACGGCCTCTTCCCAGTGTGAACTCGCTGGTGTGTCAGCAGGGTGGATGAATTAGTGAATCCCTTCCCACACATGGAGCAGGTGAACGGCATCTCACTGGTGTGAACTCGTGCGATGATGCCCTGAACCTCTTCCCACAGTGAGAGCAGTTGAACAATGTGTAACCGCTGTGAATGTGCTGGTGCTCTCTCAGTGTCTCAGGGCGTTTAAAGTTCTTCTCCCAGTTGATGCATTTAAACTCTCTCTCGTTAGTGTGAACCCACTGATGTATCAGCAGGGCAGAGAAATAAGTGCATCTCTTGCCACAGACAGAGCAGGTGAACGGCCTCTCCCCGGTGTGATTGCGCCGTTGAGTTTCCAGCTCAGACGGATATTTGAATCCTTTCCCACAATCCCCACATTTACACCGTTTCTCCCCGGTGTGACTGCGCTTGTGTCTCGACAGGCCACAGGATCGGCTGAATCCTCATCCACACACACGTGTACGGTTTCTCCCCGCTGTGAACGGTGCTTTTTGCTTCCGCGTTCAAAGGCCGATGATATTGAGGTCCGATGAATCGAGTGACTTCGTCAGGTCTTGATGCGATGTTTGGTTTGAGCTTCCCGTCTGCTAATCCTCCTCTTCTAATAGCCTGTAAAATGAATTTAAAACAGGAAAAAGGGAGCATGAGAGAGAACCCACAAAAAAACAAAGGCAGGTTGTGAAATTGAGCTCAGTGAATCTGGTCATTTGTGGGGCCGACACTAGAAAAAAGTGACCATGAAAGCTGCTGGATTGTCATAAAAACCCAACTGGTTCACCAATGTCCTTCAGAGAAGGGAATCCGCCACCCAGTCTGGGCCTACACATGACTCTGGCCTCTATGGGAGGAGAGAGAGGTTGTCGTTGGGGGGGGCGGGACGCGTGGAAGGGTCAAAAGAAAGGGTCTTTATACATCTGCAACTCGACCTGAACTTTGACAGAACCTCCAAAACCCGCGAACTCCACCACCTAGAAGGACGAGGGCAGCAGGTGTATGGGAACAACATCACCGCCCAGTTCCCCTCTAAGTCAGTACCTTCACCACACGGACTGCAGTGGTTCATGACAAAGGCTCACCACCACCTTCTCAACGGGAAACTAGCGATTGGCAACATATGCTGGCCTTGCCCGTGACGCCCAGATCCCAAGAATGAATGAAAAAAATCTGTATGTGTAAAATAGATTAAAAGCCTCTCGAGAAATACTTGTTTCTAAAACAATAGTCTTTTACACTGTAGGGACAGTGTCTGGTTAACAACCTAATCTCCCCCAGAATCCACCTCCCTTGACAGTCTCACATTGGAAATTGTTGGGTCCTCCTGGGCTCAGAAGTACTGGGGGTTAAACCCAGCAGCTTCTCCTCCATCTCCACTCCAGCTCAAACTGAAGCAACAAAAAGACCGACACAGGCGGCCAGGGACCGACTTCCGCATCCAGCGCCCGCCCTGATACAAGCCGGCTCTGGATTGGCGGGTCTGCTGTGTCGATGCCAGTTGTGGTTTCTCCTGTCTGGGGGAGGCGCTGCACCCTGGGTTTCCTGGTGCCGGGGCCCTGGCCGCACGTCCGCCGGGCCCGGCCGCTCTGATTCGGGGCCTGAGACGCGCACTCGGTGTTGCTGAGGCCGCGCTCGCCCCCGCTCAGTTTCCTGGAGCCGCACCGCGCATGCTCCGCGCAGGAAGGCGGTCTCCGGGGACCAGCCCTTCCCGCGCCTGCGCGCTGCGCCCCTGCTGATGGAGATAGGCCGTATTCACCCGCGCGGGGCACTATGGTTAAGGACATCCGCCATGTTCAGTATTGTGTTTCCCTGGAGTTCCGGTTCTGAGTTTCAGACACTTCAGTGCCAAGTGGAGCAGGTGTTTAAAGCTCATTCATTTCCTTCGCTCCATGTCGCTGTGAGTTAAAGGTACAGAGATTGATTTCCCCTCATTGTGCATCTGTTTGTGATATTTAGAGAAAGAAAGACTCGCATTTATATAGCGTCTTTCACGACCACTGGACGTCCCAAAGCGTTTTAAAGCCAATGAAGTACTTTTTGAAGTGTAGCCATTTTTGTAATGTTGGAAGCGCGGCAACCAATGAGCGCAGGCAAGCCCCCACAAACAGCAATAGATAATGACCAGATAATCTGTTTTAGTGATGTTGATTGAGGGATAAATATTGGCCAGGACACCGGGGATAACTCCCCTGCTCTTCTTCGAAATACAGCCCTGGGATCTTTTACGTCCACCCGAAAGAGCAGACGGGACCTCGGTTTAACATCTCATCCGAAAAGCAGCATCTCCGACAGTGCAGCACTCCCTCAGTACTGCACTGGAGTGTCAGCCTACATTTCTGAGCTCAAGTCTCTGGAGTGGAACTTGAACCCACAACCCTTAATGACTCAGAAGCAAGGGTGCTACCAACTGAGCCACGGCCTGACACAAGGACAATGGCTCACCTCTCTACACCAACAGTAGTTAAAGTAACATCCTTCCTGTTAGTAGTGAGTCACATTCTGTACTGGGGGAGACTGCTTTCTATTTGGTGGCTTCAGCCTTTAAAATTCTCATCCTCCAACCTTACAAGAGACCCCTGCGCTCCTCCAACTCTGGCCTCTTGTGCAACCCCCACTTCCTTTGCTCCACCATTGGCGGCCATTCCTACAGTTGCCGAGGCCGCAAGATCTTTGACCAAGCTTTTAGGCACCAGTTCTAATGTCTCCTTCTCTGGCTCGGTGTCAATTTTTGACTGATTCCGCCCTTGTGAAGCACCTTGGAACATTTTACTGTGTTAAAGGCGCTATATAAATGCAAGTTGTTGATGCTGTGCTACCATAGGCCTCAACTTTGCCAGACAGAATCAGCCAAGGATGGCGGCTGTGATGCTCCCCATGGTCGAAATGCTGGTAGCTCGCTGTATCGGCTCACAAGCTCAGAATTACCACTTGGCAAAGTACTGGAGGGCAGACAGTGACTGGGGCCGAACCCCACCATCACACAGCACCTTCAGTATAGGCTCACAGCTCAGAATTACCACTTGGCGAGGTACTGGAGGGCAAACAGTGACTGAGGCCGAACCCCACCATCACACAGCAGCTTCAGTATAGGATCGCAGCTCAGAATTACCACTTGGCAAAGTACTGGAGGGCAGACAGTGACTGGGGCTGAACCCCACCATCACACAGCACCTTCAGTATAGGCTCACAGCTCAGAATTACCACTTGGCAAAGTACTGGAGGGCAAACAGTGACTGGGGCCGAACCCCACCATCACGCAGCACCTTCAGGAGAGAAAGTGAGAAAATTCAGAGCCTGCGATGAATCTGTATTTCAAACGGCGAGGATGAGGCGATGAGAGGGTGTGTGGGACGGGGGATTTACAGCTTAGGAGGGGCAAGGGAGGAAAGAATGTTCCCGAGAAACTAGAACTGTCTGTTCAGAATTTCTATCCTGTACTTCCAGAGATGACATTTGTAAATTATGAGGACAGGTTGCATAGACTAGGCTTGTATTCCCATGAATATCGAAGATTAAGGGGTGATCTAATTGAGCTGTTTAAGAACATTAAAGGAGTTGATAGGGTAGATCGAGAGAAACTATTTCCTCTGGTGGGGGAGTCCACAGCAAGGAGACAGAACCTTGAAATTAGAGCTCGGCCATTCAGGAGTGATGTCAGGAAACACAACTTCACACAAATGCTGAGAGGCTGTTTCCCCTGGCTGGAGAGTCTAGAACCAGGGGTCACAGTCTCAGGATAAGGGGTCGGCCATTTAGGACTGAGATGAGGGTTGTGAATCTTTGGAATTCTCTACCCAGAGGGCTGTGGGTGCTCAGTCATTGAGAATAATCAAGACTGAGATCGAATTTTGGAAACTAAAGGAATCAAGGGATATGGGGATAGGGCGGGAAAGAGCAGGCTCGAGGGGCTCTATAGCGGACTCCTGCTCCTACCTCTTGTATTCATAAAGGGTAGTGGAAATCTGGAATTCTCTGCCCCAAAACACTGCTGAGGTTGGGAACCAATTGAAAATGTCAAAACTATGTGCTCGATTTTTGTTAAGCGAGGACAGTAAGGGTTACAGAATGAAGGTGGGAAGATGGAGTTAAGATACAGATCAGCCATGATCACATTGAATGGTGGAACAGGCTCGAGGGGCTGAATTACCTACTCCTGTTTCTATCCTGTACTTCCAGAGATGACATTTGTAAATTATGAGGACAGGTTGCATAGACTAGGCTTGTATTTCCATGAATATAGAAGATTAAGGGGTGATCTAATTGAGGTGTTTAAGATGATTAAAGGAGTTGATAGGGTAGATAGAGAGAAAAACCCTAGTAAAACTGAAGTCAATGGGAATCGGGGGGAAAACTCTCCACTGGCTGGAGTCATACCTAGCACAAAGGAAGATAGTTGTGGTGGTTGAAGGTCAATCATCACAATCCCAGGACATCGCTGCAGGAGTTCCTCAGGGCAGTGCCCTAGGCCCAACCATCTTCAGCTGCTTCATCAATGACCTTCCCTCCAACTTAAGGTCAGAAATGGGGATGTTCGCTGATGACTGCACAGTGTTCAGCGCCATTCACAACTCCTCAGATAATGAAGCAGTCCATGCTCGCATGCAACAGGACCGGGACGACGTTCAGGCTTGGGCTGATAAGTGGCAGGTAACATTCGCGCCACAGAAGTGCCAGGCAATGACTATCTCCAACAAGCGAGAGTCTAACCACCTCCCCTTGAGATTCAATGGTATTATCATCGCTGAATCACCCCCCATCAATATCCTGGGGGTCACCATTGACCAGAAACTTAACTGGACCAGCCACATAAATACTGTGGCAACAAGAGCAGGTCAGAGGCTGGGTATTCTGCGGCGAGTGTCTCACCTCCTGACTCCCCAAAGTCTTTCCATCATCTACAAGGCACAAGTCAGGAGTGTGATGGAATACTCTCCACTTGCCTGGATGAGTGCAGCTCCAACAACACTCAAGAAGCTTGACTCCATCCAGGACAAAGCAGCCCGCTTGATTGGCACCCCATCCACCACCTTAAACATTCACTCCCTCCACCACCGGCGTACCGTGGCTGCAGTGTGTACCATCTACAAGATGCACTGCAGCAACTCGCCAAGGCTTCTTCGACAACACCTCCCAAACCCGCGACCTCTTCCACCTAGAAGAACAAGGGCAGCAGGCACATGTGAACACCACCACCTCCAAGTCACACACCATCCTGACTTAGAAGTATATCGCCAATCCTTCATCGTCGCTGGGTCAAAATCCTGGAACTCCCTCCCTAACAGCACTGTGGGAGTACCTTCACCACACGGACTGCAGCGGTTGAAGAAGGCGGCTCACCACCACCTTCCCAAGGGCAATTAGGGATGGGCAATAAATGCTGGCCTTGCCAGCGACGCACACATCCCATATACGAATAAAAAAGTGAGCAATTTCAACTTCCCCAATATTAACTGGGATAGTCAGAGTGTGAAAGGCTTAGAGGGTGCGGAATTCTTAAAGTGCATCCAGGAGAGCTTTTTGAGCCAGCATGTAGAAAGTCCTACAAGAGAGGGGGCGGTACTGGACCTAATTCTAGGGAATGTAGCCGGGCAAGTGGTAGAGGTGTCAGTAGGAGAGCATTTTGGTGACAGTGACCATAATTTGGTGAGATTTAAGGTAGTCATGGAAAAGGACAAAGATGGACCAGAAATAAAGGTTCTAAATTGGGGGAAGGACGATTTTAATATGATAAGGCAGGATCTGGCCAAAGTGGACTGGGATCAGCTACTTGTAGGAAAATCCACATCAGAGCAGTGGGAGTCTTTCAGAAAGGAAAGAGAGAGAGTACAACGCCAACATGTTCCCGTAAAGGTCAAGGGTGGAACCAACGAACCCAGGGAACCCTGGATGTCAAGATATATACAAGAATGGATTCGGAAAAAAAGGGAGGCTTTTGGCAGATACAAAGGACTAAAAACAGTGGAAGCCCTGGAGGAGTATAGAAAGTGCAGGGTGGTACTTAAAAAATGAATTAGGAGAGCGAAGAGGGGGCATGAAAAAACACTGGCGGGCAAAATAAAGGAAAATCCCAAGGTGTTTTATAAGCATATTAAGGGCAAGAGGATAACCAGGGAAAGAGTAGAGTCCATTAGGGACCAAAGTGGCAATCTGTGTGTAGAGCCGGCAGATGTAGGTGGAGTTTTAAATGAATATTTTGCATCTGTGTTCACTATGGAGAAGAACGATGTAGGCATAGAAATCAGGCAGGGGGATTGTGAAGGGGAGGGTGAACAGCCAGTTGTCGTGGTGCATACAGGTACCAACGATATAGGTAAAAACGGGATGAGGTCCTAAAAGCAGAATATAGGGAGTTAGGAGGTAAATTAAAAAATAGGACATCAAAAGGTGGTAATCTCAGGATTGCTACCAGTGCCACGTGCTAGTCAGAGTAGAAATAGAAGGATATTTCAAATGAATACGTGGCTAGAGGAATGGTGCAAGGGAGAGGGATTCAAATTCCTGGGGCATTGGAACCGGTTCTGGGTGAGGTGGGACCAGTACAAACCGGACGGTCTACACCTGGGCAGGGCCGGGACCGATGTCCTGGGGGGAGTCTTTGCTAGTGCTCTGGGGGAGGGTTTAAACTAAAATAGCAGGGGGTTGGGAACCTGAGCAGGGAGACAGAGGAAAGGGAAACAAGGATAAAAGCAAAAGATAGGAAGGAGAAAAACAAAAGTTGCAGTCAGAGAAAACAACGGTTTAAATCAAACATGGCCACAGTAAATACTAATTCTAATAGGTCTAAGAGCGTTAAAAAAACAAGCCTGAAGGCTTTGTGTCTTAATGCAAGGAGCATTCGGAACAAGGTGGATGAATTAGCTGCGCAAATAGAGGTAAACGAATATGATTTGATTGGGATTACCGAAACATGGCTCCAGGGTGGCCAAGGCTGGGAACTCAATATCCAGGGGTACTCAATATTCAGGAAAGATAGGCAAAAAGGAAAGGGAGGTGGGGTAGCATTGCTGGTTAAAGAGGGGATTAACACAATTGAAAGGAAGGATATTAGCTCTGATGATGTGGAATCTGTATGGGTTGAACTGAGAAACAACAAGGGGCAGAAACCGTTAGTGGGAGTGATATATAGACCTCCAAACAGTAATGCGGAGGTTGGGGATGGCATTAAAAGGGAAATTAGAGAAGCGTGCAATAAGGGCACAGCAGTCATCATGGGTGACTTTAATCTACATATAGATTGGGCTAACCAAATTAGTAACAATACTATGGAGGAGGAATTCCTGGAGTGTTTACGGGATGGTTTCCTGGACCAATATGTCGAGGAACCAACCAGAGATCAGGCCATCTTAGACTGGGTATTATGCAATGAGAAAGGATTAATTAGCAATCTTATTGTGCGAGGCCCCTTGGGTCGGAGCGATCATAATATGATCGAATTCTTCATTAGGATGGAGAGTGAAGTAGTTGACTCAGAGACTAGGGTCCTGAATTTAAATAAAGGAAACTACGATGGTATGAGGTGTGAGTTGGGTAGGATTGATTGGGGAATGTCACTCAAAGGGTTGACGGTGGATAGGCAATGGCAAACATTCAAAGACTGCATGGACGAACTACAGAATTTGTTCATCCCAGTTTGGCATAAGAATAAAACAAAAAGGGTGACTCAACCATGGCTAACAAGGGAAATTAGGGACAGCATAAGATCCAAGGAGAGGGCATATAAATTGGCCAGAAAAAGCAGTAACCCTGTGGATTGGGAGCAGTTTAAGATTCAACAAAGGAGGACAAAGGGATTAAATAAGAGGGGGAAAATAGAGTATGAGAGTAAGCTTTCAGGGAACATAAAAACTGACTGTAAAAGCTTTTATAGATATGTGAAGAGAAAAAGATTGGTGAAGTCAAGCATAGGTCCCTTGCAGTCAGAATCAGGGGAACTAATAATGGGGAACAAAGAAATGTCAGACCAATTAAATACATATTTTGGTTCTGTCTTCACAAAGGAGGACACAAATAACCTCCCAGAGATGTTGGGGAACATAGGGTCTGATGAAAGGGAGGAACTGAAAGAAATCAGTATTTGTAGGGAAATGGTGTTAGGGAAATTGAAGGCCGATAAATCCCCAGGGCCTGATAATCTACATCCTAGGGTACTTAAGGAAGTGGCCCTAGAAATAGTAGATGCATTGCTGATCATCTTCCAACATTCGATGGAATCTAGAACAGTACCCATGGATTGGAGGGTAGCTAATGTTACCCCACTATTCAAAAAGGGTGGTAGAGAGAAAACGGGGAATTACAGACCGGTAAGCCTGACATCGGTAGTGGGGAAAATGCTAGAGTCCATTATAAAAGATGTAATAGCTGAGCACTTGAAAAACAGTGACAGGATCGGACAAAGTCAACATGGATTTACAAAAGGTAAATCATGCTTGACTAATCTACTGGAATTTTTTGAGGATGTAACTGGTAAAATAGATAAGGGAGAACCAGTGGATGTGGTGTATTTGGACTTCCAAAAGGCTTTTGATAAGGTCCCGCATAAGAGATTAGCGTGTAAAGTTAAGGCACATGGGACTGGGGGCAAGGTATTGACTTGGATAGAGAACTGGTTGGCAGACAGAAAGCAAAGAGTTGCAATAAACGGGTCTTTTTCCGAGTGGCAGGCAGTGACTAGTGGGGTACCGCAGGGATCGGTCCTTGGACCCCAGCTATTCACAATATATATTAATGATCTAGACAAGGGAACTAGATGTAATATCTCCAAGTTTGCAGACGACACAAAACTGGGTGGGCGTGTGTGCTGCGAGGAGGATGCCGAGAAACTCCAGGATGATTTGGACAGGTTGGGTGATTGGGCAGAAGCGTGGCAGATGCAATATAACGTGGATAAATGCGAGGTTATCCACTTTGGTGTCAAAAACAGAAAGGCAGATTATTATCTGAATGGCAATAGATTGGGAGAAGGGGAAGTGCAACGAGACCTGGGTGTCCTTGTGCACCAGTCGCTGAAGGTAAGCATGCAGGTGCAGCAGGCGGTTAAGAAGGCAAATGGTATGTTGGCCTTCATAGCGAGAGGGTTTGAGTACAGGAACAAGGATGTCTTGCTGCAGTTGTACAGGGCCTTGGTGAGACCACACCTTGAGTACAGTGTGCAGTTTTGGTCGCCTTATCTGAGGAAGGATGTTCTTGCCATGGAAGGAGTTCAGCGAAGATTCACAAGGCTGATACCTGGGATGGCAGGAATGACGTATGAAGAGAGATTGGGTCGATTGGGCTTATACTCGCTGGAGTTTAGAAGAATGAGAGGGGATCTCATTGAAACTTATAAAATTCTGACAGGACAGGACAAACTAGATGCAGGAAGGATGTTCCCGATGGTCGGGGAGTCCAGAACCAGGGGGTCACAGTCTAAGGATAAGGGGTAAGCCATTTAGGACAGAAATGAGGAGGAATTTCTTCACCCAGAGAGTGGTGAACCTGTGGAATTCTCTGCCACAGAAGGCAGTAGAGGCCAATTCATTAAATAGATTCAAGAAGGAGTTGGATATATTTCTTAAGGCTAAAGGGATCAAGGGATATGGGGAGAAAGCAGGGACAGGGTACTGAATTTGGATGATCAGCCATGATCGCATTGAATGGCGGAGCAGGCTAGAGGGGCCGAATGGCCTACTCCTGCTCCTATCTTCTATGATTCTATGATTCTACTTGAACAAATTAGCATTGAGAGGGAGGAGGTACTAGCGGTTTTAGCGGGCTTAAAAGTGGATAAATCCCCAGGCCCTGACGAGATGTCTCCCAGGCTGCTGTGTTAGGCAAGGGAGGAGATTGCAGGGGCTCTGACACAAATTTTCAGAACCTCTCTGGCCACAGGGGAGGTGCCAGAGGACTGGAGAACAGCTAACGTAGTACCATTATTCAAGAAGGGTAGTAACGATAAATCAGGGATTACAGGCCAGTGAGCCTAACATCAGTGGTAGGGAAATTATTGGAAAAAATTCTGAGGGACAGAATTAGTCTCCACTTGGAGAGGCAAGGGTTAATCAAGGATAGTCAGCATGGCTTTGTCAGGGGGAGATCATGCCTAACCAATTTGATTGAATTTTTCGAGGGGGTAACTAGGTGTGTGGATGAGGGTAGTGCAGTTGATGTAGTCTACATGGACTTCAGTAAGGCTTTTGACAAAGTCCCGCATGGGATCCAGGGCAATTTGGCACATTGGATCCAAAATTGGCTTCGGGGCAGGAGGCAGAGGGTGATGGTCGAAGGTTGTTTTTGTGACTGGAAGCCTGTGTCCAGTGGTGTACCGCAGGGATCGGTGCTGGGTCCTTTGCTGTTTGTAGTGTACATTAATGATTTAGATATGAATGTAGGACGTATGATCAGTAAGTTCGCAGATGACACGAAAATTGGTGGAGTGGTAAATAGCGAGGAGAGAATCCTTAAGCTACAGGACGATATGGACAGGTTGGTTAGATGGGCAGAACAGTGGCAAATGGAATTTAACCCTGAAAAGTGTGAGGTCATGCATTTTGGGAGGACTAACAAGGCAAGGGAATACACAATGAATGGTAGGACCCTCGGAAGGACAGAGGATCAGAGGGACCTTGGTGTGCATGTACATAGATCCCTGAAGGCAGCAGGGCTTGTAGATAAGGTGGTTAAAAAGGCATATGGGATACTTATATTCTATGCCTCGGCTAATGAAGGCAAGAGCAGGGAGGTTATGATGGAGCTGTACAAAACGCTAGTTAGGCCACAGCTGGAATACTGTGTGCAGTTCTGGTCACCACACTATAGGAAGGATGTGATTGCATTGGAGAGGGTGCAGAGGAGATTCACCAGGATGTTACCTGGGCTGGAGAACTTCAGCTATGAAGAGAGACTGGACAGGCTGGGGTTGTTTTCCTTCGAGCAGTGAAGGCTGAGGAGGGACCTGATTGAGGTGTACAAAATTATGAGGGGCATAGATAGGGTAGATAGAAAGGAACTTTTCCCCTTAGTAGAGGGGTCAATAACCAGGGGGCATAGTTTCAAGATAAGGGGCAGGAGGTTTAGAGGGGATTTGAGGAAAAACTTTTTCACCCAGAGGGTGGTTGGAATCTGGAACTCACTGCCTGAAAGGATGGTAGAGGCAGGAACCCTCACAACATTCAAGAAGCATTTAGATGAGCACTTGAAACGCCATAGCATACAAGGCTATGGACCAAGTGCTGGAAAATGGGATTAGAATAGACAGGGCTTGATGGCCGGTGCAGACACGATGGGCCGAAGGGCCTCTTTCTGTGCTGTATAACTCTATGACTCTAATCTATGAGAGCAGGATCCGATAATGCTTTATGTGGTCCAGCCAGATCTGGCAGTGAATGGCTAAACCAGTTGTCCGCCATATCCGTTCAAGTCTGCGTCCCTTGGACTTAAGGGAGCGAAGATGAGGGCCGTACCAGGGGTAACGGCCAGGGTGAGCGAGAGTAATTGTTTTAGTAGGGACTAGGGCATCAAAGGTGGTGGTGAGGGTGTGGTTGAGCAGATCGGTAGCTGCAGAAATGTCCTGGTGAATGGAGGGCCAGAGGCTGGACAGTTGGGATTTCATAAGTGCAGTTGTAAGAGAGTTGGGAGAGAGATTTTTCCAGGGGCGGACACAGAAGGAAGTAGGGTTGGGGGATGTGGGTGGAAGGGGGATGTGGGTGGAGAGCGATACGAGGAAGTGGTCAGAGATGGCCTTATCTGCAATTGACACGATGGGAGTAGCGAGGCCACGAGAGATGGCAAGGTCGATGGGGTGGCCGTGAATATGGGTTGGGGAGTTTACATGGAGGGAGAGATTAAGGGAGGATAGGAGGCTAGTGAACTCAGAGGAGAGAGAGCATGATGAATTGAGATGGAGGTTGAAATCACCGAGGATGAGAAGTCGTTCGGTGCAGAGGCTGAGGGAGGAGAACAGTGAAGAAATCTCAGTAATAACATTTTTATGGTACTTGGGTGGGCGGTAGAGAACAAGAACTTTAAATGAGGTGTGAGAGGGGTGGAATAAGGTGAGATGCTCAAAGGAGGAGAAAGTGCTGGAGGAACAGAACAGAAGGAGGCCGTTCGGCCCATCGAGTCTGCACCGGCTCTTTCGAAGAGCAATCCAGTCAGTCCCACTCTCCCGCTCTTTCCCCAGATCCATGCATTTCTTCTCCTTCAAGTATTTCTCCAATTCCCTTTTGAAGCTCCTATTGAATCTGTATCCACCACCCGATCAGGCAGAGCATTCCCAATCCCAACCACTCGTTGTGTAAAGACGGTTTTCCTCATGTCTCCGCTGGTTCTTTCTCCAATCACCTTCAATCTGTGCCCTCTGGTTACCGACCCTTCAGCCATTGGAAACAGTTTCTCTTTATTGACGGGAACGGTGACATAGTGGTCATGTTGCTGGTAATCCAAAGGCCTGGACCAATGATCCGGAGCCATGAGCTCAAATCCCACCACGGCAGCCGGGGAACCCGAATTCAGTCAATTCAATAAATCTGGAACAAAAAGCTGGCATCAGTCATGGTGACCATGAAACGACCGGATTGTCGTTAAAACCCATCGGGTTCACTAATGTCCTTTAGGGAAGGCAATCTGCCGTCCTTACCCGGTCTGGCCGATATGTGACTCCAGACAATGTGGTTGACTCTTAACTGCCCTCTGAAATGGCCGAGCGAGTCACTCAGTTGTCACAAACTGCTACGATTCACCACACGGGCTGCAGCGGTTCAAGAAGGCGGCTCACCACCACCTTCTCAGGGATATAGACAGGTTAACTGAGTGGGCAATAAGGTGGCAGATGGAGTATAATGTGGGGAAATGTGAGGTTATTCACTAGGGTAAGAAGAATAGAAAAACAGAATGGGGGAAAAATTCAGTTGGCTGCGCCTCCCGTTAGCGCCTTAAGAGGGCGCTAATGGGGCGCAAAGCAACTAGCACCCGGGCTCGGCGATGTTTGCGCCGCTCGCGAAATTAACCAGACATTTTGTGGCGGCGCTAAACAGTACCGCCACGATCTCATGCGACGGCAGATCGTGACGTCAGTAGAGTGCGCAACGCCTCGGTAGCGCCCCGGAGCGGATATTGAGTGGTGCCCCCTGCCTTACCGCCTGCCGCTAGCAACGACAGGTTGAGGGGAGCGTTTTGCAGTCAGGAAGGGACTGGGGGAGCGCTATTTAAAGGCGACCGCTTCCTGCCTTTTTTTGTTGGCGACATTTTTGAACCACGCATTCTGAGAGAGAGAGAGAGAGAGACTTCTGGAGAGATTCAACGCTGTGTGAAGGAGTTTCGGGTATTGAGCAGCACTTTGCAGGTTCATTTTGATTTGCCCTTCCTTGTATCGATTTAGAAGAGACTGTGGGGGCTGCACTCTAAGCTCTTTCCCTGGTACTCTCCATTGTTCTTTCCAGCAGATTTGATGTACAGGTCTCTCCAGGCCGAGATTCAAGGCTGCAATGAGTAGGATGTGGAAGGAAAGCAAGATTAACCATCCCCTTTAAGAACTGGCCGGGGCCAATGTGTCTGTATTCCATTGCTGACTGACATCACATGAGCTTCGCCAGCGCTCTGAGGTAGCGCCTCGCTCCTCGGCCTTTGCGCCTTAAGACAGGTGTGAAGTGCCTGATTTAACGCTCCAATCACCTCCAGGGGGAATAAAAGTCAAGTTTGCAGTTGGAGGCGATAATTAGCGCCAGGCGCTAATCTTTGCGCCCGGCCGATAATTGCACCCCAAACGGGGCGATACTGAATTTTTCCCCCAATATTTTTTAAATGGTGAGAAACTATTAAATGTTGGTGTTCAGAGATTTAGGTGTCCTCGTACAGGAAACATAGAAAGTTAGCATGCAGGTACAGCAAGCAATGGGATGTTGGCCTTTATTGCAAGAGGGTTGGAGTACAAGAGTCAGGAAGTCTTGCCACAATTGTACAGGGCCTTGGTGAGACCACACCTGGAGTACTGTGCACAGTTTTGGTCTCCTTATCTAAGGAAGGACATACTTGCCTTGGAGGCGGTGCAACGAAGGTTCGCTAGATTGATTCCTGGGATGAGAGGGCTGTCCTATGATGAGAGATTGAGTAGAATGGGCCTATACTCTCTGGAGTGTAGAAGAATGAGAGGTGATCTCATTGAAACATAAGATTCTGAAGGGGATTGACAGGGTAGATGCTGAGAGGTTGTTTCCCCTGGCTGGAGTGTCTAGAACTAGGGGGCATAGTCTCAGGATAAGGGGTCGGCCATTTAAGACTGAGATGAGGAGGAATTTCTTCACTCAGAGGGTTGTGAATCTTTGGAATTCTCTGCCCCAAAGTGCTGTGGATGCTCAGTCGTTGAGTATATTCAAGGCTGAGATCGATAGATTTTTGGAATCAAGGGATATGGGGATCGGGTGGGAAAGTGGAGTTGAGGTCGAAGATCAGCCATGATCTTATTGAATGGTGGAGCAGGCTCGAGGGGCCGTATGGCCCACTCCTGCTCCTAATTCTTATTCTTTTCTCGAGGGCAACTAGGGATGGGCAATAAATACTGGCTTTACCAGTGACGCCCACATCCCGAGAATGAATTAAAAAAAATTCTAGACTGCAACAATACTGGCCAGTTGCCCAGTCTGATCAAAGTGCAGATGGCTGGTGCTGACAAGATACAGATCAGCAGGAGTCGGATCTGATGCAAGAGGAAGTGGCGAGGATGGATGGAGGACTGAGGGACCTCGGCAAGAGCCTGTGCATCATCATGGGCGCCTCCAGGGGTCTGGGGAAGAGGCTGTCCCTGGTGCTGGCTCCCAGGCTGCGGGCTGGCTCCCACCTGGTGCTGATGGCCAGGTCTGGGGACAACCTGCGGGAGGTGGAGCGCCAGGTGCTGGAAGCAGCGGCTCTGCTGGGCGGCGGGTTGAGGGTGAGCCGTGTGGAAGCCAAGCTCAGTGAGGCAGAGGCGGTGCAGCGGGTGCTGAGCTCGGTCACCGGTGGCCAGGACCAGGACGGACCTCCGGAGCGGCTGCTCCTCATCAACAACACGGGTGAGGGCCGGAGGCTTGTTGATCAAATTAAGGCTCAGGGTATTAAAGGGAGTGGGGCAGCGCGGATAGGAAGTTGGGTAAAGGGCAGAGAACAGAGAGTAGTGGGTAATGGATGTTCTTCAGACTGGAGGGATGTAAACAGTGGTGTCCCCCAGGGTCAGTGTTGGCACCATTGCTCTTCTCAATACAGAGAAATGTTCTGGGCTTGGGTTTATGGGGCACAAGACCAAAGTCTCTCGATGACACCAAAAAAGGAACATTGGCCAACTGTGAAAGGCCTGTCAGTGACTTCAGTGAATACACAGGTTATAAATGGGGCAGGTAGATGGCAGATGAAGATTAACGCAGCGAAATGGGAGGTGATACATTTTTCTTCCTCCTAAAATCTAAAAAATATACATGAAATGGTAGAACTTTGAAAGGAGTAGAGAAGAGAGACTTGGGGTGTAAGATTCTAGCGAACCCCTTGTCCTATTAATTTGCAGGTAGGTCAGTGTCACCAACTTTAATACTCATTAAGAAGCTGATGGGTTTACATCACATCGGCTTTGGGTTAAATATTGTGGTTATTGAGGCAAACACCATGTATCCCATCAAACTATCTCCAGTCAGGTACAGCACGGGTTAGATACAGAGTAAAGCTCCCTCTACACTGTCCCATCAAACACTCCCAGGGCAGGTACAGCACGGGTTAGATACAGAGCTCCCTCCACACTGTCCCATCAAACACTCCCAGGGCAGGTACAGCACGGGTTAGATACAGAGCTCCCTCTACACTGTCCCATCAAACACTCCCAGGGCAGGTACAGCACGGGTTAGATACAGAGCTCCCTCCACACTGTCCCATCAAACACTCCCAGGGCAGGTACAGCACGGGTTAGATACAGAGTAAAGCTCCCTCTACACTGTCCCATCAAACACTCCCAGGGCAGGTACAGCACGGATTAGATATAGAGTAAAGCTCCCTCTACACCGTCCCATCAAACACTCCCAGGGCAGGTACAGCATGGGTTAGATACAGAGTAAAGCTCCCTCTACACTGTCCCATCAAACACTCCCAGGGCAGGTGCAGCAAGGGTTAGATACAGAGTAAAGCTCCCTCTACACTGTCCCATCAAACACTCCCAGGGCAGGTACAGCACGGGTTAGATACAGAGTAAAGCTCCCTCTACATTGTCCCATCAAACACTCCCAGGGCAGGTACAGCACGGGTTAGATACAGAGTAAAGGTCCCTCTACACTGTCCCATCAAACACTCCCAGGGCAGGTACAGCACGGGTTAGGATTACATTACACAGGATATACGGCACAGAAACAGGCCATTCGGCCCAACCTGTCCATGCCTGCGTTTATGCTCCACTCGAGACTCCTCCCATGTTTCCTCATCTATCAGCATAACCCTCTATTCCCTTCTCCCTCATCTGCTTGTCTAGCCTCCCCTTAAATGCATCGATACTATTTGCTTCAACCACTCCCTGTGGTAGCGAGTTCCACATTCTCACCACTCTCTGGGTAAAGAAGTTTCTTCTGAATTCCCTAGTTGTTTTCTTGGTGACTATCTTATTTTGATGGTCTTGAGTTTTGCTCTTCCCCGCAAGTGGAAACACTCTTTTTTTGATAGATATAAATGACCTGGATATTGAAATACAGCTTGGATAAGGAATTGGCTTAAGGACAGAAAACAGCGAGTTGTGGTAAATGGCTGTTTTTCAGACTGGAGGATGGTAGACAGTGGTGTTCCCTGAGGGTCAGTGCTGGGGCCACTGCTTTTTTTGATATATATAAATGACCTGGATATTGGAATACAGAGTAGAATTTCAAAATTTGCCGATGACACCAAACTTGGGGGTGTGGCAAACAGTGATGATGATACCAATCGACTGCAACAGGACATAGAAAGGCTAGCAGAATGGGCAGACAAGTGGCAGATGGAATTTAATACAGAGAAGTGTGAGGTGATGCATTTTGGCAGAAGGAACAGGGAGAGGCAATATACACTTAATGGCACAGTTTTAAAGAGTGTGCAGGGACAGAGGGACCTGGGAGTTAATGTGCATAGGTCCCTGAAGGTGGCAGGACATATTGATAGAGTGGTTAGCAAAGCACATGGGATCTTGGGCTTCATAAATAGAGGTATTGAGTACAAAAGTAGAGAAGTTATGCTGAACCTTTATAAAGCACTGGTTAGGCCACAACTGGAGTATTGCGTCCAGTTCTGGTCACCACACTTTAGGAAGGATGTGAAGGCCCTTGAGAGGGTGCAGAGGAGATTTACCAGAATGGTTCCAGGGATGGGGGATCTTAGCTACAAGGACAGGTTGGAGAAGCTGGATTTGTTTTCATTGGAGCAAAGGAGGTTGAGGGGTGATTTGATGGAGGTGTACAAGATTATGACGGGTTTGGATAGGCTAGACGGGGAAAGGCTGTTCCCACTAGTTGATGGTACAAGGACTAGGGGACACAGATTTAAGGTTTTGGACAAGAGATACAGGGGGGATGTGAGGAAAAACTTTTTTACGCAGCGAGTGGTGAGGACCTGGAACTCGCTGCCGACGGAAGTGGTGGAAGCGGAGACACTCAATGTTTTCAAGGGGAGACTGGATAGGCACTTGAGGGAAATAAACTTGCAGGGCTACGGGGATAGAGCGGGGGAATGGGACTGACTGGATTGCTCTACAGAGAGCCGGCACGGACTCGATGGGCCGAATGGCCTCCTTCTGTGCCGTTCTGACTCTATGACTCTGTGTCTACTCTATCGAAACCTTTCATAATTTTAAAGACCTCTATTTGGTCACCCCTCAGCCTTCTCTTTTCAAGAGAAAAGAGAGCCAGCCTGTTCATCCACCCTCGCATTTCTGGTATCATCCTTGTAAATCTTCTCTGCACCCTCTCTAGTGCCTCGATATCCTTTTTATAATATGGCGACCAGAATTATACGCAGTACTCTGAGTGTGGTCTAACCGAGGTTCGATACAAGTTTAGCATAACTTCCCTACTTTTCAATTCAATCCCTCTAGAAATAAACCCTAGTGCTTGGTTTGCTATTTTATGGCCTTGTGTTGCTACTTTTAGTGGTTTGTGTATTTGTACTCAGAGATCCCTTTGCTCTTCTATCCCACTTAGATTCTTATTTTCCAAGTAATAAGTGACCGCCCTTTTTTTCTTACCAAAATGTAATACCTCACATTTATCTGTGTTGAATTTCATTTGCCAATTAATTGCCCATTCTTCAAGTTTATTAATGTCCTGTAATTTGTTGCAGTCTCCTCAGTATTGACTAGCCCCGCCCCCTTTGTTGCAGTCTCCTCAGTATTGACTAGCCCCGCCCCCTTTGTTGCAGTCCCCTCAGTATTGACTAGCCCCGCCCCCTTTGTTGCAGTCTCCTCAGGATTGACTAGCCCCGCCCCCTTTGTTGCATCCTCCTCAGTATTGACTAGCCCCGCCCCCTTTGTTGTGGTCTCCTCAGTATTGACTAGCCCCGCCCCCTTTGTTGCAGTCTCCTCAGTATTGACTAGCCCCGCCCCCTTTGTTGCAGTCTCCTCAGTATTGACTAGCTCCGCCCCCTTTGTTGCAGTCTCCTCAGTATTGACTAGCCCCGCCCCCTTTGTTGCAGTCTCCTCAGTATTGACTAGCCCCGCCCCCTTTGTTGCAGTCTCCTCAGTATTGACTAGCCCCGCCCCCTTTGGTGTCATCTGGGAATTTAGAAATTGTGTTTTTGATTCCAAAGTCTAAATCGTTAATGTAAATTGTGAACAGCAGTGGTCCCAGCACTGATCCTTGTGGAACACCACTACCCACCTTCTGCCACTGTGAATAGCTGCCCTTTACTCCCACTCTCTGCTTTCTGTCCTGAAGCCAGCCAGCAATCCATTCTGCTACTTGTCCCCTGACTCCGCATTCTCTGACCTTGTTCATCAGTCTATTATGAGGTACCTTATCGAAGGCCTTTTGAAAATCTAGATAAATTACACGTACTCCATAGGGATAGGACGGGAAAGTGGAGTTGAGGTCATAGAATCATAGAATGGTTACAGCACGGAAGGCGGCCATTCGGCCCGTCGAGCCCGTGCTGACTCTCAGCTCGTCCCACTCCCCCTTTCCCCGAGCTCTGGAAATTTTTCTCTTCAGATACTTATCCAACTCCCTTTTGAAAGATAAGATTGAGTCTGCCTCCACCACCCTTTCAGGCAGTGCATTCCAGATCCTAACCACTCGCTGCATAAAAAAGTTTTTCCTCATGTCGCCTTTGGTTCATCTGCCAATCACCTTAAATCTGTGTCCTCTGGTTCTCGATCCTTCTGCCAATGGGAACAGTTTCTCTCTATCTAATCTGTCTAGATCCATCATGATTTTGAACACCTCTATCAAATCTCCTCTCAACCTTCACTGCTCCAAGGACAACAAACCCAGCTTCTCGAGTCTATCCACGTAACTGAAGTCCCACATTCCTGGAATCATTCTCGTAAATCTTTTCTGCACCCTCTCTAAGGCCTTCACATCCTTCCTAAAGTGTGGTGCCCAGAATTGGACACAGTACTCCAGTTGTGGCCGAACCAGTGTTTTATACAGGTTCATCATAATTTCCACACTTTTGTACTCTATACCTCTATTTATGCAGCCCAGGATCCCGTAAGCCTTTCTCAACCTGCCCTGCCACCTTCAACAATTTGTGCACACAAACCCCCAGGTCTCTCTGTTCTTGCACCCACTTTAGAATTGTACCCTTTAGTTTATATGTCCTCTCCTCGTTCTTCCTACCAAAATGTATCACTTCACACTTTTCTGCGTTAAATTTCATCTGCCATGTGTCCGCCCATTTCACCAGCCTGTCTGTCCTCTTGAAGTCTATCACTATCTTCCTCACTGTTCACTATACTTCCAAGTTTTGTGTCATCTGCAAATTTTGATATTGTGCCCTGTACACCCACGTCCAAGTCATTAATATATATCAAGTAAAGCAGTGGTCCTAGTACCGACCCTTGGGGAACACCACTGTATACCTTCCTCCAGTCCGAAAAACAACCGTTCACCACTACTCTCTGTTTTCTGTCACTTAGCCAATTCTGTATCCATGCTGCCACTGTCCCTTTTATTCCATGGGCTTCAACTTTGCTGGCAAGCCTAATATGTGGCACTTTGTCGAACACATTCTGGAAATCCATGTACACGACATCAACCGCATTACCCTCATCAACCCTCTCTGTTACCTCATCAAAGAACTCAGTCAAGTTAGTTAAACACGATTTGTCTTTAACAAATCCATGCTGGCTTTCCTTAATTAATCCACACCTATCCAAGTGACTGTTAATTTTGTCCCTGATTACTGTTTCTAAAAGCTTCCCCACTACCGAGGCCAAACTGACTGGCCTGTAGTTGCTGGGTTTATCTTTACACCCTTTTTTGAACAATGGTGTAACATTTGCAATTCTCCAGTCCTCTGGCACCACCCCCGTATCTAAGGAGGATTGGAATATTATGGCCAGTACCTCCGCGATTTCCTCCCTCAATTCCCTCAGCATCCTAGGATGCATCCCATCCGCTCCTGGTGATTTATCTACTTTAAGTACAGCCAGCCTTTCTAATACCTCCTCTTTATCAATTTTTATCCTATCAAGTATCTCCACTACCTCCTCCTTCACTATGTCTATGGCAGCATCCTCTTCCTTGGTGAAGACAGATGCAAAGTACTCGTTTAGTGCCTCAGCCATGCCCTCTGCCTCCATGCATAGGTCTCTTTTTTGGTCCCTAATTGGCCCCACCCCTCCTCTTACTACCCTTTTACTATTTAAATGCCGATAGAAGGCTTTTGGATTACCTTTTATAGTGGCTGCCATTCTATTCTCATACCCTCGCTTTGCCCCTCTTATTTTCTTTTTCACTTCTCCTCTGACCTTTTTATATATAGCCTGATTCTCAGTTGTATTTGCAACCGGACATCTGTCATACGCACTCTTTTTCTGCTTCATCATATTCTCTAACTCTTTCGTCATCCAGGGAGCCCTGACTTTCCCCCTAGTGGGAATGTACCTCAACTGTACCTGAACTATTTCCTCTTTAAAGGCAGCCCATTGTTCCATTACAGTTTTGCCTGCAAATCTTTGATTCCAGTTTACCCGGGCCAGATCCATTCTCATCCCACTGAAATTGGCCTTCCCCCAGTTAAACATTTTTACTCTAGATTGCTCCCTGTCCTTTTCCATAGCTAATCTAAACCTTATGATACTGTGATCACTGTTCCCTAAATGTTCCCCGACTGACACTTGCTCCACTTGACCCACCTCATTCCCCAGAACCAGATCCAGCAATGCCTCCTCCCTCGTCGGGCCGGAAACATACTGATCAAGAAAGTTCTCCTGAACACACTTCAGAAATTCTTCCCCTTCTCTGCCCTTAACACTATTACGATCCCAGTCTATATTAGGATAGTTGAAGTCCCCCATTATTACTACTCTATAGTTCTTGCACCTCTCTGTAATTTCTCTGCAAATTTGCTCCTCCATATCTTTCCCACTATTTGGTGGTCTATAGAATACACCTAGTAGTGTAATGGCACCTCTATTATTTCTTAACTCTCGCCATATAGATTCTGTCCTTGACCCCTCCAGGACATCCTCCCTCTCCAGCACTGTAACATTCTCCTTGACCAATACTGCCACACCACCTCCGACCTTTCCTTCCCTATCTTTCCTGAACACTCTATAACCAGGAATATTTAATACCCAATCCTGCCCTTTTTTGAGCCAGGTCTCAGTTATTGCCACACCATCATATTCCCATGTGGCTATTTGTGCCTGCAGCTCACTTACCTTGTTTACTACGCTTCGTGCGTTCACATACAGACACTGTAAACCCATCTTAGACCATCCTGTATTCTCTCTTAGTTTGACCCCACCTAATACCTTACTATCTCTTACTTTAGTGCTCTCTGCCTCTCCCAATCCTTTGAGCACTTTATTTCCCCTTTCTAATGTTTCATCCTGGTGCCCATCCCCCTGCCAAATTAGTTTAAACCCTCCCCAACAGCACTAGCAAACCTTCCCGTGAGGATATTGGTTCTGGCCCTGTTGAGGTGCAAGCCTTCGGGCCTGTACAGGTCCCACCTCCCCCAGAACCAGTCCCAATACCTCAGGAATCTAAAGCCCTCCCTCCTGCACCTTCTCTCCAGCCACACATTCATCTGCTCTATCCTCCTATTTCTATACTCACGAGCGCGTGGCACCGGGAGTAATCCGGAGATTACTACCTTTGAGGTCCTGCTTTTTAATCTCTCCTGGCGCCCTAAAATCTGCCTGCAGGACCTCATCCCTCTTTCTACCTATGTCGCTGGTACCGATATGGACCACGACCTCTGGCTGTTCACCCTCGCCCCGCAGAACGTTCAGGGCCCGGGGCCAGCGGAGGCTGTAGGGCTTTAAAAGAAAAAGAAAGACTTGCATTTATATAGCGCCTTTCACGACCACCGGACGTCTCAAAGCGCTTTACAGCCAATGAAGTACTTTAGAAATGGAGTCACTGTTGTAATGTGGGAAACGCGGCAGCCAATTTGCGCACAGCAAGGTCCCACAAACAGCAACGTGCTAATGACCTGATAATCTGTTTTTGTTATGTTGGTTGAGGGATAAATATTGGCCAGGACACCGGGGATAACTCCCCTACTCTTCTTCAAAATAGTGCCATGGGATCTTTTACATCCACCTGAGAGAGCAGACGGGGCCTCGGTTTAACGTCTCCGCCGAAAGACGGCACTTCTGACAGAACAGCACTCCCTCAGCACTGCACTGGAGTGTCAGCCTAGCTTTATGTGCTCAAGTCCCTGGAGTGGGACTTGAACCCACAACCTTCTGACTCAGAGGTGACTTATTCCCCTTATTGGACACAAGGCTCTTTGTTTCACAACGTACTGTCTCAGATTTTAAAGATGTTTCAATCACCAGAAAAAGATGAAGTACAACATTAAATAAACCTGGAATGAAAAGTTTGTATCAGTAATGGTGACCATGAAACTATCGGATTGTCGTAAAAACCCATCTGGTTCACTAATGTCCTTTAGGGAAGGAAATCTGCCGTCCTTACCTGGTCCGGCCTATCGGTGACTCCAGACCCACAGCAATGTGGTTGACTCTTAACTGCTCTCTGAAATGGCCCAGCGAGTCACTCAGTTGTATTCAGAAGGCGGCTCACCACCACCTTCGAGGGCAATTAGAGATGGGCAATAAATACTGGCCTTGCTGGCGATGCCCACATCCTGTGAATGAATAAAAACACACAGTGGTCAGCTTAAGAACATAAGAATTAGGAGCAGGAGCAGGTACAGAATGAGTAAAGCTCCCTCTACACTGTCCCATCAAACACTCCCGGGGCAGGTACAGCACGGGTTAGATACAGAGTAAAGCTCCCTCTACACTGTCCCATCAAACACTCCCAGGGCAGGTACAGCTCGGGTTAGATACAGAGTAAAGCTCCCTCTACACTATCCCATCAAACACTCCCAGGGCAGGTACAGCACGGGTTAGATATAGAGTAAAGCTCCCTCTACACTGTCCCATCAAACACTCCCAGGGCAGGTACAGCACGGGTTAGATATAGAGTAAAGCTCCCACTGCACTGTCCCATCAAATACCAGGTTATAGTCCAACAGTTTTATTTGAAATCACAAGCTTTCGGAGCTATCGATTGCTCCTTCCTCAGGTGAAGTAAATTAGATACAGAATCGCCAAAGCATATATAGATAGAAAACAAAGCATGTGTACCTTACAATTGCAGACCACTAAATTAAATCATCCTGACTATCTGCCGAGGTGTGATAGAACCCCTGCGACTACACCTCATTGTCTCAGTTGTATCTTGCTATGTCTTTGATGTGGTACCTTCCTGGCTGACTTAATTAACTTTATCACACCTCGGCAGATAGTCAGGATGATTTAATTTAGTGGTCTGCAATTGTAAGGTACATATGCTTTGTTTTCTATCTATATATGCTTTGGCGATTCTGTATCTAATTTACTTCACCTGAGGAAGGAGCAATCGATAGCTCCGAAAGCTTGTGATTTCAAATAAAACTGTTGGACTATAACCTGGTGTTGTGCGACCTCTCAATTTTGTCCACCCCAGTCCAACACCGGCATCTCCGCATCATGACCATCAAATACTCCCAGGGCAGGTACAGCACGGGTTAGATACAGAGTAAAGCTCCCTCTACACTGTCCCATCAAATACTCATGATGCGGCGATGCCGGTGTTGGACTGGGGTGGACAAAATTGAGAGGTCGCACAACACCAGGTTATAGTCCAACAGTTTCATTTGAAATCACAAGCTTTCGGAGCTATCGATTGCTCCTTCCTCAGGTGAAGTCTTACTTCACCTGAGGAAGGAGCAATCGATAGCTCCGAAAGCTTGTGATTTCAAATAAAACTGTTGGACTATAACCTGTTGTTGTGCGACCCATCAAATACTCCCAGGGCAGGTACAGCACGGGTTAGATACAGAGTAAAGCTCCCTCTACACTGTCCCATCAAACACTCCCAGGGCAGGTACAGCACGGGTTAGATGCAGAGTAAAGCTCCCTCTACACTGTCCCATCAAACACTCCTAGGGCAGGTACAGCACACCTTAGAGGCTGTGTAAAGATCCCTCTGTGCATGATAAGAAGGCTGTGATTCTGTAATTATTTACCGAGGAGATCCCCCTTATCCAAATACCCGACTATCCACCAGAATTTTCACTGGGATAAACCCTGCAAGAGACTTAACTGCATTTACAATAATCTCCCGTCTGATATAAACTATCCCACAGTCACTGACACCAATCTCCAGTGTATGTCAGACTGAAGTTGTTTACAATCCTCATGAGCTTTTACGCTATTCCTAGTTGAGTTCAAGATCTCCAATGAAACACTCCACACACCTTAATCCCCCTGAGCACAGGATTTATTTTCAATATGTAGATTCTACAATAATACAATTCATATACTAAATGAGTGCAAAATATTCACATGGGAGATTCTACAAAGGAATACTTATTGTAATATTCATACAATATTTAGTTATATAGCAAGACTCATAATCTAACGAGCTGTATCCATGAACTCAGACTTTGGTAATTGCCAAGCCTGGGAGGCACGAAAGGATGTTCGACTCTTTTAAAAGGCCAATTAGAATGTCATTGTCATCAATCGATGTCACATTACCCAGAGAGCCCCCTTTTTAAAGGGGCACAAACAATCAACTCCAAATTATAATTAAATCAGATCCGAATACTGTTGCTGGTGTTGACAATTGACTCCAGTCCCTCCGGTGCCCACCGGTCACGGAAGGCCTCCAGCGTCCCGGCGGACACCGCGTGCTCCCTCTCCAGGGACAGCCCGAAGGATGTTCCACCTTGGCTGTAGCCGTCAGCTTTCTTCTTCCCGGGGTGCTCTCTGACCTAAGCTGCAAACTGTTCCTGTATTTAAAGCCCAATCAGGTACAGCCCATGTGACCCTGGTTACCTCGGCCAATCAAACCATTGAGCTGAAAGACATTTATCAAACAAAGCATTCCATTGGATGGCTGTTTAGGGTTCATCGAGTAACCGCTTCCTGTTCATTGGAGCTACGAGGAATCTGCGAGTCAGAACAATGTCAGAGTTTGCTTTTACTGGGGCATTTCAAGAAACAAATGGCCTTCACGGTTCCGCTCAGTCCACACAGGCAGAGTTCTCAGCTCTGCTGGTTCTGTTCACACGAGGTCTGTTTCAGCTTAAAAGGGATAATTAGAGCCTGTTCTGTCTGAGGTGATTACAAGCTAATAGTTCACTAGACACGGGTCTTTAATACAAAGTCCACTAATATTAAACATACATGTATATAAAACTAGGAAGACTTTACTTTTATGACTCTACTTCATGTTAAATCTGATCTTCTAATAAAACCCAGCTTTCTTACCGTCCACTCCTGGAGGCCCCACTCCCTGAGCCTACAACCTTCAGCAGGGTCAGTGCTGGAGTTCCACAGCGGGAGTGATCCCAGAGTAACTGTCGGGATCGCACCCCCGTGGATGTTCCGGTCGTGTATTTTTAGTTATCCTGGTGTCTAACACACACATCAATAAAACAGGGAATTCCTGGAAACACGCTGCAGGTCCTTCTTTATCTGGAGATCAAATGTCTGTTGTATAATTGTACCAGCAGTTAACAGGCTCCTGTGAACTCCTCCCTCTGCTATTTTAATGCAGATTTTAACCAATTTATTTTAAACGGTTGTAATTTAAATGGGTTAATACCTGCCTTAAAATGGTAGACTCAGGACTGTCACACAAACATCTCAAATGATTACCAGTCATCTTTAGACTGGAAACTTAAACCTGCCATTTCACTTTCAGTCAGGAACAGATCGCAGTTTGACACCAATCTCTGATTTGACAGCACGTTTCCAGCATTCACCGTTGTTCTTCCTGACTCTAAACACAGTTGTAAAGGAGCCTTCTGTTCCGTGCGTAGGAGCTCTGAACCATGGCAGAGAGCGGCTGGGACACATTTCTCACACGCCTCGAGATTAACCCGCACAGGAACTTTGTTGTCAGTGAAGAGAGACGAGAAAGACCAAAGTGCCGTTTGCCCCTCTCAGTGTGGCCCTGAAGGACTGTGTCCAGGCTGAAGTTCTGTTCCCGCCGTACGATCCTCCCCCAGATTGTCCTTTCTGAGCTCCAGCCAGGTGATGCTAAACACTCAGGTGGGAAAGACAAAAATCTACAGGAATGTGTTGAACACAAAGCTGATTTATTTGACAGAATATTAAACTCCAGCCCAGTTATAGGGTTATTATCAGCAGAAACAAACCCCAACTGTCATAATGAACATGGTTCAGTCCTGGATGTGATTAACAGCAGCAATAACAGCAGAATCCAATCCTTACAGTCACTTGTGAACTCGCTGGTGTCTCAGCAGGTTGTTTGACTGAATGAATCCTTTCCCACACACGGAGCAGGTGAACGGTCTCTCCCCAGTGTGAACTCGCTGGTGTGTCAGCAGGTGGGATGAACGAGTGAATCCCTTCCCACACAAGGAGCAGGTGAACGGCCTCTCCCCAGTGTGAACTCGCTGGTGTTTCAACAGGTCGGATGACTGAATGAATCCCTTCGCACACACGGAGCAGCTGAACGGCATCTCCCCAGTGTGAACATGCTGGTGTTTCAACAGGTGGGATGAACAAGTGAATCCCTTCCCGCACAGGGAGCAGGTGAATGGCCTCTCCCCAGTGTGAACATGCTGGTGTCTCAGAAGGTCGGATGACTGAGTAAATCCCTTCCCACACACGGAGCAGGTGAACGGCCTCTCCCCAGTGTGAACTCGCTGGTGTCTCAGCAGAACCTTATTTCTATTAAATCGCTTCTCACAGTCAGAACATTTAAAAGGTCTCTCCCCAGTGTGAACTCGCTGGTGTGTCAGCAGGTGGGATGAACGACTGAATCCCTTCCCACACACGGAGCAGGTGAACAGTCTCACCCCAGAGTGAACTTGCTGGTGTTTTAACAGATCGGATGACTGAATGAATCCCTTCCCACACATGGAGCAGGTGAATGGCCTCTCCCCAGAGTGAACTCGCTGGTGTCTCAGCAGATCCTTTTTTCTTTTAAATCTCTTCTGACAGTCAGAACATTTAAAAGGTCTCTTATCAGTGTGAACAAGCTGGTGTGTCAGCAGGTGGGATGAACGAGTGAATCGCTTCCCACAGACGGAGCAGGTGAATGGCCTCTCCCCAGTGTGAGTGCGCTGGTGTACAGTGAGGTCAGATGATCGCCTGAACCCAGTCCCGCAGTGAGAGCACCTGAACGGTCTCTCGTCAGTGTGAACACGTTGATGGCACATCAGTTTCCCAGAACTTTTATAGCACTTCCCGCAGTCTGGGCATTTAAAAGGTCTCTCATCAGTGTGAACCTGCCAGTGTTGCAGCAGATTGGATGAATTAGTGAATCCCTTCCCACACACAGAGCAGGTGAATGGCCTCTCTCCAGTGTGAACTCGCTGGTGTGTCAGCAGGTGGGATGAACATGTGAATCCTTTCCCGCAAACGGAGCAGGTGAACGGCCTCTCCCTGGTGTGAATGCGCTTGTGTCTCGACAGGCCAGATGATTGGCTGAATCCTTGTCCACACACAGAACACGTGTACCGTTTCTCCCCGCTGTGAATGGTGCTTTTTGCTTCCATGATCAAAGGGTGATGATATTCAGATCCTGATGAATCGAGTGACTCTGTCAGATCTTGAAGTGATGTTTGGTTTGAGTTCCCCGTCTGCAAATCCTATTCTTCTAATACCCTGTAAAATGAGTTTAAAACAGGAAAAAGGGAGCGTGAGAGAGAACCCACAAAAACAGGTTTTGAAATTGAGCTCAATGAATCTGGTCATTTGTGGGGCCGGCAGTATGAAAGGTGCCAAATAAAAGCGGAGACACTCAATGTTTTCAAGGGGAGACTGTATAGGCACTTGAGGGAAATAAACTTGCAGGGCTACGGGGATAGAGTGGGAGAATGGGACTGACTGGATTGCTCCACAGAGAGCTGGCACGGACTCGATGGGCCGAATGGCCTCTTTGTGTGCCGTTATGACTCTATGAGATTGTCACAAAAACCCAACTGGTTCACTAATGTCCTTCAGTGGCCTCTATGGGAGGAGAGAGAGGCGGGCGGGGGTGAAGGTGAGGGATTTTATACATCTGCAACTCGACCAGAACTTTGACAGAACCTCCCAAACCCGCGACCTCTACCACCTTGAAGGACAAGGTGCATGGGAACAGCATCACCTCCAAGTTCACCTCCAAGTCACACACCATCCTGACTTGGACATATATTGTCATTCCTACGTCGTCGCTGGGTGAAAATCCTGGAATTCCTTACCTGGCAGCATTGTGGGAGTACCTTCACCATCACCTTCTCACCGGGCAACTGGGGATTGACAACATATGCTGGCCTTACTCGCGACACCCACACCCTACGAATGAATTCAAAAAATCTGCATATGTAAAATGGATTAAAAGCCTCCACAGAAATACTTGTTCCTAAAACAATAGTCTTACATTGGAGGGACTGTGTCTGTTTAAAAACCTAATCTCCCCTAGAATCCACCTCCCTTGACAGTCTCACATTGGAAATTGTTGGGTCCTCCTGGGCTCAGAAGTACTGGGGGTTAAACCCAGCAGCTTCTCCTCCATCTCCACTCCAGCTCAAACTGAAGCAACAAAAAGACCGACACAGGCGGCCAGGGACCGACTTCCGCATCCAGCGCCCGCCCTGATACAAGCCGGCTCTGGATTGGCGGGTCTGCTGTGTCCTGGCTGGTCACTTCCGCCCATGCTCAGCTCACACTGCCCGGCTGATTGACGGGAGCTCCGGACCAATAGGGAGTGAGGGGGCGGGGCTAGGGGACCGAGCGGGCGGCGGGTCCTCCAACCAATCGGAGTGTGTGAGGGGCGGGGCTTGACCTTTAAACCTGAACAACAGAAGGTGAGCTGAGCATGCGCGGACCTTGGCAGCAGCCGCTGACACATCAGGTGAGAGAGCTCAGGGAGCGGGTTAATAAACCCCGGGGGGACGCGGGCTGCACACACCCCGAGTGCGGCCCCAGGCCCCATTATTAAAACACTCAACATTATCCGCTTCACAAACACCCGGGGTGGGCCTCAGGCCCCGAACAAGAGCCTCCGGGCCGGGCGTTTGCCCCGAGCGGGGCGGCAGCTGCGGGGCTTTCTCCCGGTGACAGGCCCGGGTTAACGGCCGCCATCTTGACAGGCTCAGGGGGCAGCAGGGCGCATGCGCGGCCCCCTTGGCCAGGAACCAGGAGGAGAGAATCTTGTCAATTTCTATCCTGGACTCACAGTCATGGCTTTTGGAAACTCCTTTTACAGGCTGTGAGAAGGGCAGCATTTACACACCGCAAACTCACACCAAACATCACATCAAGATCTGACAGAGTCACTCCATTCATCAGGACCCGAATATCATCGGCCTTGAATGTGGAAGGAGAAATGTTTGTCTGTTCTGTCTGTGGGAAAAGATTTCAAACATCAGTGTGACTGGAAAAGCACCGAGACACACACACCCGAGTGAGAGTGTTCCAGTGCACTGACTGTGGAAAGAGCTTTAACCAGTTACACAGCCTGAAAAAGCATCACCGTTCACAGTGGGGAGAAACTGTACACGTGTTCTGTGTGTGGACGAGGCTTCAACGGATTGTCCAACCTGGAGAGACACAAGGACACCCACACCATGGAGAAGCCGTGGAAATGTGGGGACTGTGGGAAGGGATTCAATTACCCGTCTGAGCTGGAAACTCATCGACGCAGTCACACCGGGGAGAGGCCGTTCACCTGCTCCGTGTGTGGGAAGGGATTCACTCAGTCATCCAGCCTCTATACACACCAGCGAGTTCATACTGGAGAGCGGCCGTTCACCTGCATTGAATGTGGGAAAGGATTTACTGCTTTATCAAACCTCCTGACACACCAGCGAGTTCACACTGATAAGAGACCTTTTAAATGTTCTGACTGTGAGAAGAGCTTTAAAAGCACAAAGGATCTGCTGACACACCAGCGAGTTCACACTGGGGAGAGGCCGTTCACCTGCTCCATGTGTGGGAAGGGATTCACTCAGTCATCCCACCTTCTGACACATCAACTTGTTCACTCTGATAACAAACCTTTTAAATGTTCTGACTGTGAGAAGTGCTTTAAAAGTAAAAAGGATTTATTGACACACCTACGCACCCACACTGGGGAGAGGCCGTTCACCTGCTCCCTGTGTGGGAAGGGATTCACTTGTTCATCCCACCTTCTGACACACCAACTTGTTCACTCTGATAAGAGACCGTTTCAATGTTCTGACTGTGAGAAGAGCTTTAAAAGCAAACAGCACCTGCTGAAACACCAACACACTCACACTGGGGAGAGGCCGTTCATCTGCTCCGTGTGTGGGAAGGGATTCACCCGATCATCCCACCTGTTGAGACACCAGCGAGTTCACACTGGGGAGAGGCCGTTCATGTGCACTGAGTGTGGGAAAGGATTCACTGATTTATCCGATCTTCTGACACACCAACGAGTTCACACCGGGGAGAGACCGTTCACCTGCTCTGTGTGTGGGAAGGGATTCACTCAGTCATCCCACCTCACCGAACACCAACATGTTCACACTGATGAGAGACCTTTTGAATGTTCTGACTGTGAGAAGAGCTTTAAAAGCACAAGTGGTCTGCTGAAACACCAACGCACTCACACTGGGGAGAGGCCGTTCACCTGCTCTATGTGTGAAAAACGATTCACTCATTCATCCAACCTGCTGACACACCAGCGAGTTCACACTGGGGAGAGGCCGTTCACCTGCTCCACGTGTGGGAAGAGATTCAAGGATTCCTACAACCTGCTGGCACACCAACCTGTTCACACTGGGGAGTGGCCATTCACCTGCTCCATGTGTGGGAAGGGATTCATTGATTCATCCAACCTGCTGACACACCAGCGAGTTCACACCGGGGAGAGGCCGTTCACCTGCTCCGTGTGTGGGAAGGGATTCACTCAGTCATCCTCCTTACTGAGGCACCAGCGAGTTCATGACCGACTGCAGGGGTTGGATTCTGCTGTTATTGCTACTGTTAACCACATCCAGGACTGAACCATGTTCACTGACAGTTGGGGTTTGTTTCTGCTGATGTTAACAACCCTATAACTGGGCTGGAGATTAATATTCTGGATAAATGTAAAATAAATCAGCTTTGTTTCAAACACACTTTGTGTCGAGTCTGTGATGTCTCGATGATGAGAGGAGACTAATTGATGTCCTGTTACTGACTGCTCCATTTTTGGGCCGTTTCTCCTTTCTTACTCTGGATTATTTCGTTTCTGATCTAATTGGCCTTCTACCATCCTGGGAGTCCCACGATACAATGATAATGGAGCTGTTGACTAATCACAGCGATCAATCTCTATCAATGAGTCAACAACAGACCCAGACATGAGGCGAGGAAAACCCCAGTGGTGGAGAGCTTTAGGAGCCATCGGACCAAAGTCACCTCTTCCTCCCGAGCATTCTACACTTACCACACGTCATGTCTCAAATTACTCACACACTGTGTCCCCAAATCTTATTCTATGAATGAAATCGGTCCAATTTACATTTGAATGAATCAACAGTAACTGCTTCCACCGTCTCCCTAGGGAGCCTGTCCCAGAGATTGACCACTCACTCACTGAAATATTGTTTCCACAGATTGGGTTTGAATTTACCCCCTTCAAGCGCAGGCCGTGTCCTCTGGTTCTACTGTTCTGGACAGGGTGAAATAACTTGTCGTGCTCGACATTATCCAGTCCCTTTAGAATCCTAAAAACAGCAATCCTATCACCTCTCCACCTTCTCTTTCCAGTGTGAACAGGCCCAGTTTACATAACCTGGACATGTTGGCTCCAAACTAGCGATAATTCTGACACAAACCCTGTGATGCTTCTTAAATTGCATTAACCTGAAACCTCCTGCTTACTGGGCATTGCCCTGTGGAGTCCTAATGACCTCATCTAAACCGCGTGTTAGCCTCGATCACAGAATACACTCTCATAATACAGACATTGACACTGACTGCTGTATTGTGAAGTGATTTTTCCTATTATGTTATACACTGTCCTACATTCCCCTCCTCGGAACTCAGGAAAATACCTTTTCCAGGGATCCACATTCGACCATTCCTCTCACGGTTCCCCTTCATCTGCCTTACTTAGAATTCATTCGAGTGATCATCTCCATCATGTTCCCCGTACTCCGCATATTGAACCCTCCGAATTCCTGCCATTATTCCCTGGGCTTTAACAAACATTGAGATGATCCGTACCCACGAGTGTCCAACATTATGCACTAATTCCGACCATTGGTGTTCACCTCGGGCTGATATCCCTTTCTCTATCTTGGTATTTTGCTGCAGCCTGTGAACTGAGTGTGTTTGAGAAGTTGGACTCCTCTCCAAGGTTGAGTTTAGACGTGGGGACAGTGGTGGGATTGGATGTCCAGACCTGGTTACGGTTCTTCTGCTCGGAGGGATTTATTCACCGGAATCTCTAACAGTGAGGGCCTTAACTGGCACCGAAATCTTATCCCCAAATGTAGTTCCTTCAGTTGGTGTAAAGCAGAACACGTGTTTAGAGACGGGACAGGAGACCCTCCCGTGTGTAAAGTGGGCCTCACAGATGTCACACAGCATCTTCCTCTGTCCAAGTTCGCAGTGTTGGTTCTTCCAGGGCCCCATTTAGCCACTTGTACAGGACAGTTAGGGGATTCTTCACCCAGAGTGAAGCCACAAGCTGCAATGGGCTCTGCAGCACTTCACAGTGGCAGAGCCAGGCTCCACCTTTCCTGGAACAACACGAGGTATCTGGGGCTCTCCAGACTCCCTCATTCCCTCTCACCAATGTCCTTGGAGAGTTCACAAATTCTTTCAATAGTTTGGAGGCCCAGGATGATCTAAAACTCCGATCGACCCCACTTTAAACACTTCCATCGGTTCAGTGTTACTATTTAACTGGGATTGCCACGACCATTGGAATCAAACCCCAAGCTTGCTCCGTTTGAGTACACGGCCTGTGGGTGTCATAGACTGAACTGTAGAGTCTCACTTACACTCACCTGAAGTTCCTCAGAACCACCCCTTTATAGAGCTACCTTGCATACTATTTGAAACCCATTATTTTCTGTATCATTTAACCCTTTTTGGATTCGATTTAATTAAAAAAAACTCCTCCACACACACTGCATGTGATCGCCTTTGAAATGTTCTGATCTTTGTAATTGTCATTGCTGATTTTGATGGTCCCGTTGATTTAATCTCTTGTTACTAACATACCTTGCACTATTTCTTTAATCGAGATTGTTTCAAATACTTCCTTTATCAGGTCTTTAGCTCCTCCATTGATCCCTGTCAATAATCCTTGGTTAGGGTTAGGGTCTGGGATTAGAGGTCAGGGGCTGAGATTAGGGTCAGGGGCTGGGGTTAGGGTTAAGGGCTGGGGTTAGGGTCAGAGGCTGGGGTTAGGGTTAAGGGTTAGGGGCTGGGGTTAGGGTCAGAGGCTGGGGTTAGGGTTAAGAGCTGGGGTTAGGGGCTGGGGTTAGGGTTAAGAGCTGGGGTTAAGGGCTGGGGTTAGGGTCAGAGGCTGGGGTTAGGGATAGGGGCTGGGGTTAGGGTCAGAGGCTGGGGTTAGGGTTAAGGGCTGAGGTTAGGGTTAAGAGCTGGGGTTAGGGTTAAGAGCTGGGGTTAGGGTTAAGCGCTGTGGTTAGGGTTTGGGGCTGAGGTTAGGGTTAGGGGCTGTGATTAGGTGTTAGGGGCTGGGGTTAGAGGTCAGGGGTTCAGATTAGGGTTGGGGGCTGGGATTGGGTGGAAGGGGTTAGGGTTAGGGGCTGGGGTTAGGGTTAAGGGCTGGGGTTAGGGTTAAGGGTTAGGGTGCAGAGCTGGGGTTAGAGGTCAGGGGCTGGGATTAGGGTTAGGGGCTGGGGTTAGAAGTCAGTGGCAGTGGTTAGAGGTCAGGGGTTCGGGTTAGGGGCTGGGGTTAGAGGTCAGAGGCTGGGGTTAGGGTTCGGATGTGAGGCTTACGAGATAGTGATTAGGGTTACAAACCACTATTGACAACGCCAGTGTCACTAGATGCGTCCTTTTTCAAATCATGCTTTTAACCTCACACAGACCAGTCACAAAACAGCCTCATGAATTGTTCATTCACGGAACCTTCTTTCTCGCCCGAGCCTGATTTCCTCCCTTCTTTCACATCTCGACATTTCCCACAGAAACAGACATCAGGGACTTTAGACTTTGGGATTTGGGGACAAGAACCGGTGGATCCAGGTGTTGCGCTGGTTACATCCAATCATCGGCCTGCCTGAAAAGGGTTTCTGACAATAACCTGTCACCAGGCCCCACCAGTCGCCATCTGATTCCACCGTCATATCTTCATCCATTACCCGCCTTTCACCCTCACTAGAGCTGGATTCACCACCATGACCATTCCCCATACTGAGGCTCTCTGATTCCCATTCATAGTCTCCGCTTAGAAATAGTTTTTTCCTGGATTTGCTGTCTCGGGGTAAGTGGTCCCTGAATTTGGTGTCACAGTGTAAGTGGACCTTGGATTTGGTGTCACAGTATAAGTGCTCCCTGATTTGGTGTCACAGTGTAAGTGGTCCCTGGATTTGGTATCTGACTTCAGTTAACCACTGAACATTTTAAAGAGAAAATAAACCCCATTATGGTTCAACAGGGTCTATTAATGGGCAGTGAATCCCCTCCCACCCCAACTCCTCTTTCACCCCTACTCTCCAACCCCCTCACCCCAACTCCTCGTTCACCCCAACTCCTCTTTCACCCCTACTCTCCAACCCCCCTCACCCCAACTCCTCTTTCACCCCTACTCTCCAACCCCCCTCACCCCAACTCCTCTTTCACCCCTACTCTCCAACCCCCCTCACCCCAACTCCTCTTTCACCCCTACTCTCCAACCCCCCTCACCCCAACTCCTCTTTCACCCCTACTCTCCAACCCCCCTCACCCCAACTCCTCTTTCACCCCTACTCTCCAACCCCCTCACCCCAACTCCTCTTTCACCCCTACTCTCCAACCCCCTCACCCCAACTCCTCTTTCACCCCTACTCTCCAACCCCCTCACCCCAACTCCTCTTTCACCCCAACTCTCCAACCCCCTCACCCCAACTCCTCTTTCACCCCTACTCTCCAACCCCCTCACCCCAACTCCTCTTTCACCCCTACTCTCCAACCCCCTCACCCCAACTCCTCTTTCACCCCTACTCTCCAACCCCCCTCACCCCAACTCCTCTTTCACCCCTACTCTCCAACCCCCCTCACCCCAACTCCTCTTTCACCCCTACTCTCCAACCCCCTCACCCCAACTCCTCTTTCACCCCTACTCTCCAACCCCCTCACCCCAACTCCTCTTTCACCCCTACTCTCCAACCCCCTCACCCCAACTCCTCTTTCACCCCTACTCTCCAACCCCCTCACCCCAACTCCTCTTTCACCCCTACTCTCCAACCCCCTCACCCCAACTCCTCTTTCACCCCTACTCTCCAACCCCCCTCACCCCAACTCCTCTTTCACCCCTACTCTCCAACCCCCTCACCCCAACTCCTCTTTCACCCCTACTCTCCAACCCCCTCACCCCAACTCCTCTTTCACCCCTACTCTCCAACCCCCTCACCCCAACTCCTCTTTCACCCCTACTCTCCAACCCCCTCACCCCAACTCCTCTTTCACCCCTACTCTCCAACCCCCCTCACCCCAACTCCTCTTTCACCCCTACTCTCCAACCCCCTCACCCCAACTCCTCTTTCACCCCTACTCTCCAACCCCCCTCACCCCAACTCCTCTTTCACCCCTACTCTCCAACCCCCCTCACCCCAACTCCTCTTTCACCCCTACTCTCCAACCCCTCACCCCAACTCCTCTTTCACCCCTACTCTCCAACCCCCCTCACCCCAACTCCTCTTTCACCCCTACTCTCCAACCCCCTCACCCCAACTCCTCTTTCACCCCTACTCTCCAACCCCCCTCACCCCAACTCCTCTTTCACCCCTACTCTCCAACCCCCCTCACCCCAACTCCTCTTTCACCCCTACTCTCCAACCCCCCTCACCCCAACTCCTCTTTCACCCCTACTCTCCAACCCCCCTCACCCCAACTCCTCTTTCACCCCTACTCTCCAACCCCCCTCACCCCAACTCCTCTTTCACCCCAACTCTCCAACCCCCCTCACCCCAACTCCTCTTTCACCCCTACTCTCCAACCCCCCTCACCCCAACTCCTCTTTCACCCCTACTCTCCAACCCCCCTCACCCCAACTCCTCTTTCACCCCAACTCTCCAACCCCCTCACCCCAACTCCTCTTTCACCCCAACTCTCCAACCCCCTCACCCCAACTCCTCTTTCACCCCTACTCTCCAACCCCCTCACCCCAACTCCTCTTTCACCCCTACTCTCCAACCCCCCTCACCCCAACTCCTCTTTCACCCCTACTCTCCAACCCCCCTCACCCCAACTCCTCTTTCACCCCTACTCTCCAACCCCCCTCACCCCAACTCCTCTTTCACCCCTACTCTCCAACCCCCTCACCCCAACTCCTCTTTCACCCCTACTCTCCAACCCCCCTCACCCCAACTCCTCTTTCACCCCTACTCTCCAACCCCCCTCACCCCAACTCCTCTTTCACCCCTACTCTCCAACCCCCTCACCCCAACTCCTCTTTCACCCCTACTCTCCAACCCCCCTCACCCCAACTCCTCTTTCACCCCTACTCTCCAACCCCCTCACCCCAACTCCTCTTTCACCCCTACTCTCCAACCCCCCTCACCCCAACTCCTCTTTCACCCCTACTCTCCAACCCCCTCACCCCAACTCCTCTTTCACCCCTACTCTCCAACCCCCCTCACCCCAACTCCTCTTTCACCCCTACTCTCCAACCCCCCTCACCCCAACTCCTCTTTCACCCCTACTCTCCAACCCCCCTCACCCCAACTCCTCTTTCACCCCTACTCTCCAACCCCCCTCACCCCAACTCCTCTTTCACCCCTACTCTCCAACCCCCCTCACCCCAACTCCTCTTTCACCCCTACTCTCCAACCCCCCTCACCCCAACTCCTCTTTCACCCCTACTCTCCAACCCCCCTCACCCCAACTCCTCTTTCACCCCTACTCTCCAACCCCCCTCACCCCAACTCCTCTTTCACCCCTACTCTCCAACCCCCTCACCCCAACTCCTCTTTCACCCCTACTCTCCAACCCCCCTCACCCCAACTCCTCTTTCACCCCTACTCTCCAACCCCCTCACCCCAACTCCTCTTTCACCCCTACTCTCCAACCCCCCTTACCCCAACTCCTCTTTCACCCCTACTCTCCAACCCCCCTCACCCCAACTCCTCTTTCACCCCTACTCTCCAACCCCCCCACCCCAACTCCTCTTTCACCCCTACTCTCCAACCCCCTCACCCCAACTCCTCTTTCACCCCTACTCTCCAGCCCCCCTCACCCCAACTCCTCTTTCACCCCTACTCTCCAACCCCCCTCACCCCAACTCCTCTTTCACCCCAACTCTCCAACCCCCCTCACCCCAACTCCTCTTTCACCCCTACTCTCCAACCCCCCTCACCCCAACTCCTCTTTCACCCCTACTCTCCAACCCCCTCACCCCAACTCCTCTTTCACCCCTACTCTCCAACCCCCTCACCCGAACTCCTCTTTCACCCCTACTCTCCAACCCCCCTCACTCCAACTCCTCTTTCACCCCAACTCTCCAACCCCCCTCACCCCAACTCTCTTTCACCCCTACTCTCCAACCCCTCACCCCAACTCCTCTTTCACCCCAACTCCTCTTTCACCCCTACTCTCCAACACCCCTCACCCCAACTCCTCTTTCACCCCTACTCTGTAACCCCCTCACCCCAACTCCTCTTTCACCCCTACTCTCCAACTTTTCTTTCACCTCCGACTCCTCCCTCACCCCTATAACAACTTACATTTAGATAGCGCCTTTAACGTGGTAAAACGTCCCAAGGCGCATCACAGGAGCTTTATCAAACAAAATTTGACATCGAGCCACATAAGGAGATATTAGAACAGAGGCAGGTTTAAACGAGCGTCTTAAAGGAGGTGAGTCAGGTAGAGAGGTGGAGAGGTTTAGGGAAGGAATTCCAGAACTTTGGGCCTTGGCAGCTGAAGGCATGGCAACCAATTGTGGAGCGATTGAAATCGGGGTTGCTCAAGAGGCCAGAATTGGAGGAGTGCAGAGATCTCAGAGGATTGTAGGGCTGGAGGAGGTTACATCGATAGGGAGGAGTGAGGCCCTGGAGGGATTTGAAAACAAGGATGAGTATTTTAAAATCGAGGCGTTGCTGTCCTTATGTCTTAGTCATTAATCCCACCCCCATCCTGACACTGCGTTAACCACGGATGGGTTGTGCCACGTATTGCCACGGAATTCCAGATCTCAGCTCTTATCTGGGCTGAAGAAACAGCATGTCCCTGTTAGGAATGTGTAAGCTTCTGTTATCAGAAGATGAACTTACCCCTGGCCCCGCACGGTATCAACAAGTCTACTGCCCGAGCAATTTCCAGTGTTATTGGGTCTTTAGATATGTGGCTCTCTGAGCAACCGCCTCCCTTATCTCGGTAACGGCCTTCTCTTGACCTGGGTGTTTATCATTTCAGTATTCTCTGTCTTTGAGTTTCCAAACTGTCTTCTGCTCACACACAGAGACAAGATTCAACTTCCCCTTTTCTCCACATTCGCTCTCTGGCTAGAATGGTCAAGCAAAGCACGCTGGGATACCCCGACCATTTGGGCCACTTTAAAATATTCTAACAGTGCGGGAGCAGGAAGAGGAGCCATTGCAGGAGACAATGATTACAAATGATCTGAGGGTTTCTTAGAGCTGGGATCTTTCTGTATTCTGTCCACTCGAGGAGTTAGATAACAGACTTACTCCTGTGAATATAGAGCTGGATTATTGGGCCGTGATGTGTTTAATTGTTCATCTTATTGACTCTAAACCTTTGCTACTTGTTTGATGCGATCTGTTTAATTGTTCATTTAAAAAAAAAATTTGCTGAGTGGATTCAAATTTAAATTTAAACCAGGTTCTGAGGCGTGATTCTCTATTCACACATCGAAGGTGAGAGAGATGCTGTGGGTCACACGCTAAGCCCAGTAGCTGGCAGTGATTAACAGACTGGGTTTTGTGTTTAGTGATCCCGGGCGTGTTACCGCTACCTTCCCTGGATACCAAGGCTGGGAGAGGCACTCTGGAATGTATGGGGAGCTGGGACTTGTCCATGAGAGTAACCGAAGGTATGAAAACTGAAATGATCTAGAGTTAGAAAGGAGAAAAGGCCCAAAAATGGAACAGTCGGTAACAGGACATCAATTAGTCTCTTATCTTGGAGAAATCAAATATTTGACACACTGTGTGTTTGACACAAAGCTGATTTATTTGATATAAACATGTTAAATCTTCGTGTAAGAATTACCAGTCATTTTTAGACTGGAAACTTAAACCTGCTGTTTCACTTTCAGTCAGGAACAGATTGCAGTTTGACACCAATCTCTGATTTGACAGCACGTTTCCAGCATTCACCGTTGTTCTTCCCGACTCTAAACACAGTTGTAAAGGAGCCTTCTGTTCCGTGTCTAGGAGCTCTGAACCATGGAAGAGAGCGGCTGGGACACATTTCTTACAGGCCTCAAGATTAACCCGCACGGGGACTTTGATGTCAGTGAAGACAGATGAGAAATTGACAACAATGTGTTGAAAACAAAACTGATTTATTTGACATATGCAGTGGGGAAAGAGTTAAACTGACATCGCTGGCAGTTTCACTGAATGGTGTAATAAAGACAATAATCTAATAGGCCTTTGCAGTAGTAAGCTTTTTCTAAATTGCTGAACTGGCAGTTGAGATAACTTGAGATAACTGGAACCCTAAGAGGCCGAGAGGATGTAAGTCCTGTTCTGGCAGGAAGGTAAAACAATGGGTTAGAAGTAAAGAGGCCTAGAGAGGCAGGAAAGGAGGACAATGAGTCAGAAGTACAATGTTGATGAGACCCCATTTGGCATAAACAAAGGTCAGAGGTGCAACAACAGCTTGGGGGATAACGGACATATACTTTTCCGATAATAAAGGCGGTACTTTAATGTAACGCGGCATAGGCAACCAATCAGTGAAGATGCATGCGGGCCAAGGTCCAATCAGGTGGCAGGAATGAATTTTGCATCAGCTGGACATATGTATTGTAATGTATAAAAATGTAGTGTTTGCTGTAACAATTTGGAGAGGTCTAGCTAAGACAGAGTAGGCTGTCTCCCCACCGGTGTAATAAAGACGACTTGATTATCGATCCGAAAACCTTGTGTCAAGTGTTGGTTTAAAATACTCCACAACAACATATAACCAGAATATTAAACTCCAGCCCAGTTATAGGGGTTATTAACATCAGCAGAAACAAACCCCAACTGTCAGAATGAACATGGTTCAGTCCCGGATGTGATTAACAGCAGCAATAACAGCAGAGTCCAATGCTGGAAGTCACGTGATCTCGCTGGTGTTTCAGCAGGGTGGATGACAGAGTGAATCCCTTCCCACACATGGAGCAGGTGAACGGCCTCTCCCCAGTGTGAACTCGCTGGTGTTTCAGCAGGGTGGATGACTGAGTGAATCCCTTCCCACACATGGAGCAGATGAACGGCCTCTCCCCAGTGTGAACTCGCTGATGCACCATCAAGCGGGAGGAATGAGTGAATCCCTTCCCACACACGGGACATTTAACTGGTTTCTCCTCCTTGTGAACCCATTGGTGTTCCACCAGGTTAGCGGACTGAGTGAATCCCTTGCCACACACAGGGCAGGTGAACGGCCTCTCCCCGGTGTGACTGCGTTGGTGTGTCCGCAGGTGGAACGAGTGCCTAAACCTCTTGCCACAGTGAGAGGACTCGAATGGTCTCTCGTCAGTGTGAACTATCGCGTGCTTCTGCAGGCCAGATGAATTATTGAATCCCTTCCCACATATGGAGCAGGTGAATGACCTCCCCCCAGTGTGAATGTGCTGGTGTCTCAGCAGGTTGGATGATTCTTTGAATCCCTTCTCACACACAGAGCAGATGAATGACCTCCCTCCGGTGGGAATGTGCTGGTGTCTCAGCAGGTTGGATGATTTAGTGAATCCCTTCCCACACACGGAGCAGATGAACGGCCTCTCCCCAGTGTGACAGCACCGATGAGTTTCCAACTCAGACGGGTAATTGAATCCCTTCCCACAGTCCCCACATTTATACGGTTTCTCCCTGGAGTGACTGCATTTGTGTCTTAACAGGCCCGATGATTGGTTGAAGCCTGATCCACACACCGAGCACGTGTATGATTTCTGCCCGCTGTGATTGGTGCTTTTTCCTTCCATATTCAAAATCCGATGATATTCAGGTCCTGATGAATCGAGTGACTCTGTCAGATCTTGATGTGATGTCTGGTTTGAGTTTCCCATCTGTAAATCCTTCCCTTCTAATACCCTGTAAAAGGAGTTTACAAAAGTCATCACTGTAAGTACCAGATAGAAATTCAAAATAGATAATTAAGAACATAAGAAATAGGAGCAGGAGTGGGCCATTCGGTCCTTCTCCACCATTCAATAAGATCATGGCTGATCTTCTACCTCAACTCCACCTTCCCGCACTATCCCCATATCCCTCGATTCCCTGAGTATCCTAAAATCTATCGATCCCTGTCTTGAATATACTCAACGACTGAGCAGCCACTGCCCTTTGGGGGAGGGAATTCCAAAGATTCACAACCCTCTGAGTGAAGAAATTTCTCCTCATCTCAATCCTAAATGGCCGACCCTTTATCCTGAGACTCTAAGTTCAAGTGTCTATGGGACATTCTTTCCTCTCTTGTTCCCCCAAAGGAGAGGGGAGACACAGTCTGTCCCAGGAACTGTCGCAGAACAGAATTAGAGACCCTGTTCCTTTAAGGGCTTTACCCTCGCCCACTCCCTGCTTTTCCTTGTGTCTCATCCTTAAAATCCTCAGCCTTGTTTTCAAATCTCTCCATGGCCTCACCCCTCCCAATCTCTGTAATCTCCTCCAGCCCCTACAACCCTCTGAGATATCTGCGCTCCTCTAATTCTGGCCTCTTGCGCATCCCCGATTTTAATCGCTCCACCATTGGTGGCCGTGCCTTCAGCTGCAGAGGCCCTAAGCTCTGGAATTCCCTCCCTAAACCTCTCCACCTCTCTGTCCTCCTTTAAGATGCTCCTTAAAACCAACCGCTTTGACCATCTGCCCTAACCTCTCCTTATGGGACTCGGTGTCAAATTTTGCTTTATAACACATACTGTGAAGAGCGTTGGGACGTTTTACTACGTTAAAGGCGCTTTATAAATACAAGTTATTGTTGTTGTCTGAAACTAACAATAAATTCCACAGAGGGAAAAAAGTAGTATTTTTACTCCCAAAGGGCCAGTGGCAGCATGGATAAGAAATTGGCTCAGTGACAGGAAACAGAGAGTAGTGGTGAATGGTTGTTTTTCAGACTGGAGGAGGGTACACAGTGGTGTTCCCCAGGGGTTGGTTCTAGGACCACTGCTTTTCTTGATGTATATTAATGACTTAGACTTGGGTGTACAGGGCACAATTTCAAAATTTGCAGATGACACAAAACTTGGAAGTATAGTGAACAGTGAGGAGGACAGTGATAGACTTCAAGAGGACATAGACAGGCTGGTGGAATGGGCGGACACGTGGCAGATGAAATTTAATGCAGAAAAGTGCAAAATAATACATTTTGGTAGGAAGAATGAGGAGAGGCAATATAAGCTAAAGGGAACAATTCTAAAGTGGGTGCATGAACAGAAAGACCTGGGGGTATGTGTGCACAAATCGTTGAAGGTGGCAGGGCAGGTTGAGATAGCGGTTAAAAAAGCATATGGGATCCTGGGCTTCATAAATAGAGGCATAGTGTACAAAAGCAAGGAAGTTATGATGAACCATTATAAAACAATGGTCCGGCCTCAACTGGAGTATTGTGTCCAATTCTGGGCACCGCACTTTATGAAGGATGTGAAGGCCTTAGAGAGGGTGCAGAAAAGATTTACAAGAATGGTTCCAGGGATGAGGGACTTCAGTTACGTGGACAGACTGGAGAAGCTGGGGTGGTTCTCCTTAGAGCAGAGAAGGTTGAGAGGAGATTTAAAAGAGGTGTTCAAAAACATTAGGGGTCCGGACAGAGTAGATAGAGAGAAACTGTTCCCATTGGCGGAAGGGTCGAGAACCAGAGGACACAGATTTAAGGTGATTGACAGAAGAACGAAAGGCGACATGAGGAAAAACTTTTTTTGCAGCGAGTGGTTAGGATCTGGAATGCACTGCCTGAAAGGGTGGTGGAGGCAGATTCAATCACGGCTTTCAAAAGGGAATTGGATAAGTATCTGAAGGAAAGAAATTTGCAGGGCTACGGGGAAAGGGCGGGGGAGTGGGACTAGCTGAAGTGATCTTGCAGAGAGCCGGCACGGGCTCGACGGGCTGAATGGCCTCCTTCTGTGCTGTAACCATTCTATGATTCTATAAAATATTAGAAAGTTTGTGCCACAGAAGCACGGGGTTTATCTGCTTTTATTCATGAATTTAAAAAGTCTGTATTAAAACCTGAGCCAGTGTGTTGTGAGACAAAGAGCCTTGTGTCCAATAAGGGGAATAAAGGCCCACAGCCTCCCCTGGCCCCGGGCCCTGAACAAGGGACTGGAGAAACTCGCTGCCCCGCGGATCAGACAATCAGCCGGCGCTAGTCCCGCCCCTCGGGCTCCCCGATTGGTTGGAGGACCCGCCGCCGGCTCGCTCCTCCAGCCCCGCCCCGCTCGCTCCCTATTGGTCAGAAGCTCACGTCAATCAGGCCGTGGGCCCGGGTCACGTGTCCCTCGAGTGCGCTCCGCCAAACTGAAGAAGCTCGGCTCGGGGCCCGGATCCGCGGACTCTCAGGTTTGTGTTTCCCTTTATTCTCTCCCCGCCTCAGATCTCAATCGGATCTCGGGGAAAACTCACTTTCTCTCACTGATCGCGGCTCTGAACGAACATCCGACTTTACAAAGAAAGTCCCGCGCAGCAGCCTGCAGCTCCGGAGCCCAGCGCGCAGACGCAGGGGTGGATGATTGACAGGTCCCAGCGTGTGTGTCCTGAGCATGCGCGGTGCGGACCGCCGGAGAGGGTCACGTGGGGCTGATCAGTAAGGGGCGGGGCCTCTGGTGGGCGTGACCGGAAACGGCGGATCAGACCCCGCCCCCTGGGCGCGTGTCAGGGCAGAGTGAGGTCACTGAGGGATGAAGGAGGCGAGCCCGACCCTGACTCTCCACTGCACACTCGCCTCCTTCATCCCTCAGTGACCTAGCCCTACCCTGACTCTCCACTGCACACTCGCCTCCTTCATCCCTCAGTGACCCTAGCCCGACCCTGACTCTCCACTGCACACTCGCCTCCTTCATCCCTCAGTGACCTAGCCCGACCCTGACTCTCCACTGCACACTCGCCTCCTTCATCCCTCAGTGACCTAGCCCGACCCTGACTCTCCACTGCACACTCGCCTCCTTCATCCCTCAGTGACCTAGCCCGACCCTGACTCTCCACTGCACACTCGCCTCCTTCATCCCTCAGTGACCTAGCCCGACCCTGACTCTCCACTGCACACTCGCCTCCTTCATCCCTCAGTGACCTAGCCCGACCCTGACTCTCCACTGCACACTCGCCTCCTTCATCCCTCAGTGACCTAGCCCGACCCTGACTCTCCACTGCACACTCGCCTCCTTCATCCCTCAGTGACCTAGCCCGACCCTGACTCTCCACTGCACACTCGCCTCCTTCATCCCTCAGTGACCTAGCCCGACCCTGACTCTCCACTGCACACTCGCCTCCTTCATCCCTCAGTGACCTAGCCCGACCCTGACTCTCCACTGCACACTCGCCTCCTTCATCCCTCAGTGACCTAGCCCGACCCTGACTCTCCACTGCACACTCGCCTCCTTCATCCCTCAGTGACCTAGCCCGACCCTGACTCTCCACTGCACACTCGCCTCCTTCATCCCTCAGTGACCTAGCCCGACCCTGACTCTCCACTGCACACTCGCCTCCTTCATCCCTCAGTGACCTAGCCCGACCCTGACTCTCCACTGCACACTCGCCTCCTTCATCCCTCAGTGACCTAGCCCGACCCTGACTCTCCACTGCACACTCGCCTCCTTCATCCCTCAGTGACCTAGCCCGACCCTGACTCTCCACTGCACACTCGCCTCCTTCATCCCTCAGTGACCTAGCCCGACCCTGACTCTCCACTGCACACTCGCCTCCTTCATCCCTCAGTGACCTAGCCCGACCCTGACTCTCCACTGCACACTCGCCTCCTTCATCCCTCAGTGACCTAGCCCGACCCTGACTCTCCACTGCACACTCGCCTCCTTCATCCCTCAGTGACCTAGCCCGACCCTGACTCTCCACTGCACACTCGCCTCCTTCATCCCTCAGTGACCTAGCCCGACCCTGACTCTCCACTGCACACTCGCCTCCTTCATCCCTCAGTGACCTAGCCCGACCCTGACTCTCCACTGCACACTCGCCTCCTTCATCCCTCAGTGACCTAGCCCGACCCTGACTCTCCACTGCACACTCGCCTCCTTCATCCCTCAGTGACCTAGCCCGACCCTGACTCTCCACTGCACACTCGCCTCCTTCATCCCTCAGTGACCTAGCCCGACCCTGACTCTCCACTGCACACTCGCCTCCTTCATCCCTCAGTGACCTAGCCCGACCCTGACTCTCCACTGCACACTCGCCTCCTTCATCCCTCAGTGACCTAGCCCGACCCTGACTCTCCACTGCACACTCGCCTCCTTCATCCCTCAGTGACCTAGCCCGACCCTGACTCTCCACTGCACACTCGCCTCCTTCATCCCTCAGTGACCTAGCCCGACCCTGACTCTCCACTGCACACTCGCCTCCTTCATCCCTCAGTGACCTAGCCCGACCCTGACTCTCCACTGCACACTCGCCTCCTTCATCCCTCAGTGACCTAGCCCTACCCTGACTCTCCACTGCACACTCGCCTCCTTCATCCCTCAGTGACCTAGCCCGACCCTGACTCTCCACTGCACACTCGCCTCCTTCATCCCTCAGTGACCTAGCCCGACCCTGACTCTCCACTGCACACTCGCCTCCTTCATCCCTCAGTGACCTAGCCCGACCCTGACTCTCCACTGCACACTCGCCTCCTTCATCCCTCAGTGACCTAGCCCGACCCTGACTCTCCACTGCACACTCGCCTCCTTCATCCCTCAGTGACCTAGCCCGACCCTGACTCTCCACTGCACACTCGCCTCCTTCATCCCTCAGTGACCTAGCCCGACCCTGACTCTCCACTGCACACTCGCCTCCTTCATCCCTCAGTGACCTAGCCCGACCCTGACTCTCCACTGCACACTCGCCTCCTTCATCCCTCAGTGACCTAGCCCGACCCTGACTCTCCACTGCACACTCGCCTCCTTCATCCCTCAGTGACCTAGCCCGACCCTGACTCTCCACTGCACACTCGCCTCCTTCATCCCTCAGTGACCTAGCCCGACCCTGACTCTCCACTGCACACTCGCCTCCTTCATCCCTCAGTGACCTAGCCCGACCCTGACTCTCCACTGCACACTCGCCTCCTTCATCCCTCAGTGACCTAGCCCGACCCTGACTCTCCACTGCACACTCGCCTCCTTCATCCCTCAGTGACCTAGCCCGACCCTGACTCTCCACTGCACACTCGCCTCCTTCATCCCTCAGTGACCTAGCCCGACCCTGACTCTCCACTGCACACTCGCCTCCTTCATCCCTCAGTGACCTAGCCCGACCCTGACTCTCCACTGCACACTCGCCTCCTTCATCCCTCAGTGACCTAGCCCGACCCTGACTCTCCACTGCACACTCGCCTCCTTCATCCCTCAGTGACCTAGCCCGACCCTGACTCTCCACTGCACACTCGCCTCCTTCATCCCTCAGTGACCTAGCCCGACCCTGACTCTCCACTGCACACTCGCCTCCTTCATCCCTCAGTGACCTAGCCCGACCCTGACTCTCCACTGCACACTCGCCTCCTTCATCCCTCAGTGACCTAGCCCGACCCTGACTCTCCACTGCACACTCGCCTCCTTCATCCCTCAGTGACCTAGCCCGACCCTGACTCTCCACTGCACACTCGCCTCCTTCATCCCTCAGTGACCTAGCCCGACCCTGACTCTCCACTGCACACTCGCCTCCTTCATCCCTCAGTGACCTAGCCCGACCCTGACTCTCCACTGCACACTCGCCTCCTTCATCCCTCAGTGACCTAGCCCGACCCTGACTCTCCACTGCACACTCGCCTCCTTCATCCCTCAGTGACCTAGCCCGACCCTGACTCTCCACTGCACACTCGCCTCCTTCATCCCTCAGTGACCTAGCCCGACCCTGACTCTCCACTGCACACTCGCCTCCTTCATCCCTCAGTGACCTAGCCCGACCCTGACTCTCCACTGCACACTCGCCTCCTTCATCCCTCAGTGACCTAGCCCGACCCTGACTCTCCACTGCACACTCGCCTCCTTCATCCCTCAGTGACCTAGCCCGACCCTGACTCTCCACTGCACACTCGCCTCCTTCATCCCTCAGTGACCTAGCCCGACCCTGACTCTCCACTGCACACTCGCCTCCTTCATCCCTCAGTGACCTAGCCCGACCCTGACTCTCCACTGCACACTCGCCTCCTTCATCCCTCAGTGACCTAGCCCGACCCTGACTCTCCACTGCACACTCGCCTCCTTCATCCCTCAGTGACCTAGCCCGACCCTGACTCTCCACTGCACACTCGCCTCCTTCATCCCTCAGTGACCTAGCCCGACCCTGACTCTCCACTGCACACTCGCCTCCTTCATCCCTCAGTGACCTAGCCCGACCCTGACTCTCCACTGCACACTCGCCTCCTTCATCCCTCAGTGACCTAGCCCGACCCTGACTCTCCACTGCACACTCGCCTCCTTCATCCCTCAGTGACCTAGCCCGACCCTGACTCTCCACTGCACACTCGCCTCCTTCATCCCTCAGTGACCTAGCCCGACCCTGACTCTCCACTGCACACTCGCCTCCTTCATCCCTCAGTGACCTAGCCCGACCCTGACTCTCCACTGCACACTCGCCTCCTTCATCCCTCAGTGACCTAGCCCGACCCTGACTCTCCACTGCACACTCGCCTCCTTCATCCCTCAGTGACCTAGCCCGACCCTGACTCTCCACTGCACACTCGCCTCCTTCATCCCTCAGTGACCTAGCCCGACCCTGACTCTCCACTGCACACTCGCCTCCTTCATCCCTCAGTGACCTAGCCCGACCCTGACTCTCCACTGCACACTCGCCTCCTTCATCCCTCAGTGACCTAGCCCGACCCTGACTCTCCACTGCACACTCGCCTCCTTCATCCCTCAGTGACCTAGCCCGACCCTGACTCTCCACTGCACACTCGCCTCCTTCATCCCTCAGTGACCTAGCCCGACCCTGACTCTCCACTGCACACTCGCCTCCTTCATCCCTCAGTGACCTAGCCCGACCCTGACTCTCCACTGCACACTCGCCTCCTTCATCCCTCAGTGACCTAGCCCGACCCTGACTCTCCACTGCACACTCGCCTCCTTCATCCCTCAGTGACCTAGCCCGACCCTGACTCTCCACTGCACACTCGCCTCCTTCATCCCTCAGTGACCTAGCCCGACCCTGACTCTCCACTGCACACTCGCCTCCTTCATCCCTCAGTGACCTAGCCCGACCCTGACTCTCCACTGCACACTCGCCTCCTTCATCCCTCAGTGACCTAGCCCGACCCTGACTCTCCACTGCACACTCGCCTCCTTCATCCCTCAGTGACCTAGCCCGACCCTGACTCTCCACTGCACACTCGCCTCCTTCATCCCTCAGTGACCTAGCCCGACCCTGACTCTCCACTGCACACTCGCCTCCTTCATCCCTCAGTGACCTAGCCCGACCCTGACTCTCCACTGCACACTCGCCTCCTTCATCCCTCAGTGACCTAGCCCGACCCTGACTCTCCACTGCACACTCGCCTCCTTCATCCCTCAGTGACCTAGCCCTACCCTGACTCTCCACTGCACACTCGCCTCCTTCATCCCTCAGTGACCTAGCCCGACCCTGACTCTCCACTGCACACTCGCCTCCTTCATCCCTCAGTGACCTAGCCCGACCCTGACTCTCCACTGCACACTCGCCTCCTTCATCCCTCAGTGACCTAGCCCTACCCTGACTCTCCACTGCACACTCGCCTCCTTCATCCCTCAGTGACCTAGCCCGACCCTGACTCTCCACTGCACACTCGCCTCCTTCATCCCTCAGTGACCTAGCCCGACCCTGACTCTCCACTGCACACTCGCCTCCTTCATCCCTCAGTGACCTAGCCCGACCCTGACTCTCCACTGCACACTCGCCTCCTTCATCCCTCAGTGACCTAGCCCGACCCTGACTCTCCACTGCACACTCGCCTCCTTCATCCCTCAGTGACCTAGCCCGACCCTGACTCTCCACTGCACACTCGCCTCCTTCATCCCTCAGTGACCTAGCCCGACCCTGACTCTCCACTGCACACTCGCCTCCTTCATCCCTCAGTGACCTAGCCCGACCCTGACTCTCCACTGCACACTCGCCTCCTTCATCCCTCAGTGACCTAGCCCGACCCTGACTCTCCACTGCACACTCGCCTCCTTCATCCCTCAGTGACCTAGCCCGACCCTGACTCTCCACTGCACACTCGCCTCCTTCATCCCTCAGTGACCTAGCCCGACCCTGACTCTCCACTGCACACTCGCCTCCTTCATCCCTCAGTGACCTAGCCCGACCCTGACTCTCCACTGCACACTCGCCTCCTTCATCCCTCAGTGACCTAGCCCGACCCTGACTCTCCACTGCACACTCGCCTCCTTCATCCCTCAGTGACCTAGCCCGACCCTGACTCTCCACTGCACACTCGCCTCCTTCATCCCTCAGTGACCTAGCCCGACCCTGACTCTCCACTGCACACTCGCCTCCTTCATCCCTCAGTGACCTAGCCCGACCCTGACTCTCCACTGCACACTCGCCTCCTTCATCCCTCAGTGACCTAGCCCGACCCTGACTCTCCACTGCACACTCGCCTCCTTCATCCCTCAGTGACCTAGCCCGACCCTGACTCTCCACTGCACACTCGCCTCCTTCATCCCTCAGTGACCTAGCCCGACCCTGACTCTCCACTGCACACTCGCCTCCTTCATCCCTCAGTGACCTAGCCCGACCCTGACTCTCCACTGCACACTCGCCTCCTTCATCCCTCAGTGACCTAGCCCGACCCTGACTCTCCACTGCACACTCGCCTCCTTCATCCCTCAGTGACCTAGCCCGACCCTGACTCTCCACTGCACACTCGCCTCCTTCATCCCTCAGTGACCTAGCCCGACCCTGACTCTCCACTGCACACTCGCCTCCTTCATCCCTCAGTGACCTAGCCCGACCCTGACTCTCCACTGCACACTCGCCTCCTTCATCCCTCAGTGACCTAGCCCGACCCTGACTCTCCACTGCACACTCGCCTCCTTCATCCCTCAGTGACCTAGCCCGACCCTGACTCTCCACTGCACACTCGCCTCCTTCATCCCTCAGTGACCTAGCCCGACCCTGACTCTCCACTGCACACTCGCCTCCTTCATCCCTCAGTGACCTAGCCCGACCCTGACTCTCCACTGCACACTCGCCTCCTTCATCCCTCAGTGACCTAGCCCGACCCTGACTCTCCACTGCACACTCGCCTCCTTCATCCCTCAGTGACCTAGCCCGACCCTGACTCTCCACTGCACACTCGCCTCCTTCATCCCTCAGTGACCTAGCCCGACCCTGACTCTCCACTGCACACTCGCCTCCTTCATCCCTCAGTGACCTAGCCCGACCCTGACTCTCCACTGCACACTCGCCTCCTTCATCCCTCAGTGACCTAGCCCGACCCTGACTCTCCACTGCACACTCGCCTCCTTCATCCCTCAGTGACCTAGCCCTACCCTGACTCTCCACTGCACACTCGCCTCCTTCATCCCTCAGTGACCTAGCCCGACCCTGACTCTCCACTGCACACTCGCCTCCTTCATCCCTCAGTGACCTAGCCCGACCCTGACTCTCCACTGCACACTCGCCTCCTTCATCCCTCAGTGACCTAGCCCGACCCTGACTCTCCACTGCACACTCGCCTCCTTCATCCCTCAGTGACCTAGCCCGACCCTGACTCTCCACTGCACACTCGCCTCCTTCATCCCTCAGTGACCTAGCCCGACCCTGACTCTCCACTGCACACTCGCCTCCTTCATCCCTCAGTGACCTAGCCCGACCCTGACTCTCCACTGCACACTCGCCTCCTTCATCCCTCAGTGACCTAGCCCGACCCTGACTCTCCACTGCACACTCGCCTCCTTCATCCCTCAGTGACCTAGCCCGACCCTGACTCTCCACTGCACACTCGCCTCCTTCATCCCTCAGTGACCTAGCCCTACCCTGACTCTCCACTGCACACTCGCCTCCTTCATCCCTCAGTGACCTAGCCCGACCCTGACTCTCCACTGCACACTCGCCTCCTTCATCCCTCAGTGACCTAGCCCGACCCTGACTCTCCACTGCACACTCGCCTCCTTCATCCCTCAGTGACCTAGCCCGACCCTGACTCTCCACTGCACACTCGCCTCCTTCATCCCTCAGTGACCTAGCCCGACCCTGACTCTCCACTGCACACTCGCCTCCTTCATCCCTCAGTGACCTAGCCCGACCCTGACTCTCCACTGCACACTCGCCTCCTTCATCCCTCAGTGACCTAGCCCTACCCTGACTCTCCACTGCACACTCGCCTCCTTCATCCCTCAGTGACCTAGCCCGACCCTGACTCTCCACTGCACACTCGCCTCCTTCATCCCTCAGTGACCTAGCCCGACCCTGACTCTCCACTGCACACTCGCCTCCTTCATCCCTCAGTGACCTAGCCCGACCCTGACTCTCCACTGCACACTCGCCTCCTTCATCCCTCAGTGACCTAGCCCGACCCTGACTCTCCACTGCACACTCGCCTCCTTCATCCCTCAGTGACCTAGCCCGACCCTGACTCTCCACTGCACACTCGCCTCCTTCATCCCTCAGTGACCTAGCCCTACCCTGACTCTCCACTGCACACTCGCCTCCTTCATCCCTCAGTGACCTAGCCCGACCCTGACTCTCCACTGCACACTCGCCTCCTTCATCCCTCAGTGACCTAGCCCGACCCTGACTCTCCACTGCACACTCGCCTCCTTCATCCCTCAGTGACCTAGCCCGACCCTGACTCTCCACTGCACACTCGCCTCCTTCATCCCTCAGTGACCTAGCCCGACCCTGACTCTCCACTGCACACTCGCCTCCTTCATCCCTCAGTGACCTAGCCCGACCCTGACTCTCCACTGCACACTCGCCTCCTTCATCCCTCAGTGACCTAGCCCGACCCTGACTCTCCACTGCACACTCGCCTCCTTCATCCCTCAGTGACCTAGCCCGACCCTGACTCTCCACTGCACACTCGCCTCCTTCATCCCTCAGTGACCTAGCCCGACCCTGACTCTCCACTGCACACTCGCCTCCTTCATCCCTCAGTGACCTAGCCCGACCCTGACTCTCCACTGCACACTCGCCTCCTTCATCCCTCAGTGACCTAGCCCGACCCTGACTCTCCACTGCACACTCGCCTCCTTCATCCCTCAGTGACCTAGCCCGACCCTGACTCTCCACTGCACACTCGCCTCCTTCATCCCTCAGTGACCTAGCCCGACCCTGACTCTCCACTGCACACTCGCCTCCTTCATCCCTCAGTGACCTAGCCCGACCCTGACTCTCCACTGCACACTCGCCTCCTTCATCCCTCAGTGACCTAGCCCGACCCTGACTCTCCACTGCACACTCGCCTCCTTCATCCCTCAGTGACCTAGCCCGACCCTGACTCTCCACTGCACACTCGCCTCCTTCATCCCTCAGTGACCTAGCCCGACCCTGACTCTCCACTGCACACTCGCCTCCTTCATCCCTCAGTGACCTAGCCCGACCCTGACTCTCCACTGCACACTCGCCTCCTTCATCCCTCAGTGACCTAGCCCGACCCTGACTCTCCACTGCACACTCGCCTCCTTCATCCCTCAGTGACCTAGCCCGACCCTGACTCTCCACTGCACACTCGCCTCCTTCATCCCTCAGTGACCTAGCCCGACCCTGACTCTCCACTGCACACTCGCCTCCTTCATCCCTCAGTGACCTAGCCCGACCCTGACTCTCCACTGCACACTCGCCTCCTTCATCCCTCAGTGACCTAGCCCGACCCTGACTCTCCACTGCACACTCGCCTCCTTCATCCCTCAGTGACCTAGCCCGACCCTGACTCTCCACTGCACACTCGCCTCCTTCATCCCTCAGTGACCTAGCCCGACCCTGACTCTCCACTGCACACTCGCCTCCTTCATCCCTCAGTGACCTAGCCCGACCCTGACTCTCCACTGCACACTCGCCTCCTTCATCCCTCAGTGACCTAGCCCGACCCTGACTCTCCACTGCACACTCGCCTCCTTCATCCCTCAGTGACCTAGCCCGACCCTGACTCTCCACTGCACACTCGCCTCCTTCATCCCTCAGTGACCTAGCCCGACCCTGACTCTCCACTGCACACTCGCCTCCTTCATCCCTCAGTGACCTAGCCCGACCCTGACTCTCCACTGCACACTCGCCTCCTTCATCCCTCAGTGACCTAGCCCGACCCTGACTCTCCACTGCACACTCGCCTCCTTCATCCCTCAGTGACCTAGCCCGACCCTGACTCTCCACTGCACACTCGCCTCCTTCATCCCTCAGTGACCTAGCCCGACCCTGACTCTCCACTGCACACTCGCCTCCTTCATCCCTCAGTGACCTAGCCCGACCCTGACTCTCCACTGCACACTCGCCTCCTTCATCCCTCAGTGACCTAGCCCGACCCTGACTCTCCACTGCACACTCGCCTCCTTCATCCCTCAGTGACCTAGCCCGACCCTGACTCTCCACTGCACACTCGCCTCCTTCATCCCTCAGTGACCTAGCCCGACCCTGACTCTCCACTGCACACTCGCCTCCTTCATCCCTCAGTGACCTAGCCCGACCCTGACTCTCCACTGCACACTCGCCTCCTTCATCCCTCAGTGACCTAGCCCGACCCTGACTCTCCACTGCACACTCGCCTCCTTCATCCCTCAGTGACCTAGCCCGACCCTGACTCTCCACTGCACACTCGCCTCCTTCATCCCTCAGTGACCTAGCCCGACCCTGACTCTCCACTGCACACTCGCCTCCTTCATCCCTCAGTGACCTAGCCCGACCCTGACTCTCCACTGCACACTCGCCTCCTTCATCCCTCAGTGACCTAGCCCGACCCTGACTCTCCACTGCACACTCGCCTCCTTCATCCCTCAGTGACCTAGCCCGACCCTGACTCTCCACTGCACACTCGCCTCCTTCATCCCTCAGTGACCTAGCCCGACCCTGACTCTCCACTGCACACTCGCCTCCTTCATCCCTCAGTGACCTAGCCCGACCCTGACTCTCCACTGCACACTCGCCTCCTTCATCCCTCAGTGACCTAGCCCGACCCTGACTCTCCACTGCACACTCGCCTCCTTCATCCCTCAGTGACCTAGCCCGACCCTGACTCTCCACTGCACACTCGCCTCCTTCATCCCTCAGTGACCTAGCCCGACCCTGACTCTCCACTGCACACTCGCCTCCTTCATCCCTCAGTGACCTAGCCCGACCCTGACTCTCCACTGCACACTCGCCTCCTTCATCCCTCAGTGACCTAGCCCGACCCTGACTCTCCACTGCACACTCGCCTCCTTCATCCCTCAGTGACCTAGCCCTACCCTGACTCTCCACTGCACACTCGCCTCCTTCATCCCTCAGTGACCTAGCCCGACCCTGACTCTCCACTGCACACTCGCCTCCTTCATCCCTCAGTGACCTAGCCCGACCCTGACTCTCCACTGCACACTCGCCTCCTTCATCCCTCAGTGACCTAGCCCGACCCTGACTCTCCACTGCACACTCGCCTCCTTCATCCCTCAGTGACCTAGCCCGACCCTGACTCTCCACTGCACACTCGCCTCCTTCATCCCTCAGTGACCTAGCCCGACCCTGACTCTCCACTGCACACTCGCCTCCTTCATCCCTCAGTGACCTAGCCCGACCCTGACTCTCCACTGCACACTCGCCTCCTTCATCCCTCAGTGACCTAGCCCTACCCTGACTCTCCACTGCACACTCGCCTCCTTCATCCCTCAGTGACCTAGCCCGACCCTGACTCTCCACTGCACACTCGCCTCCTTCATCCCTCAGTGACCTAGCCCGACCCTGACTCTCCACTGCACACTCGCCTCCTTCATCCCTCAGTGACCTAGCCCGACCCTGACTCTCCACTGCACACTCGCCTCCTTCATCCCTCAGTGACCTAGCCCGACCCTGACTCTCCACTGCACACTCGCCTCCTTCATCCCTCAGTGACCTAGCCCGACCCTGACTCTCCACTGCACACTCGCCTCCTTCATCCCTCAGTGACCTAGCCCGACCCTGACTCTCCACTGCACACTCGCCTCCTTCATCCCTCAGTGACCTAGCCCGACCCTGACTCTCCACTGCACACTCGCCTCCTTCATCCCTCAGTGACCTAGCCCGACCCTGACTCTCCACTGCACACTCGCCTCCTTCATCCCTCAGTGACCTAGCCCGACCCTGACTCTCCACTGCACACTCGCCTCCTTCATCCCTCAGTGACCTAGCCCGACCCTGACTCTCCACTGCACACTCGCCTCCTTCATCCCTCAGTGACCTAGCCCGACCCTGACTCTCCACTGCACACTCGCCTCCTTCATCCCTCAGTGACCTAGCCCGACCCTGACTCTCCACTGCACACTCGCCTCCTTCATCCCTCAGTGACCTAGCCCGACCCTGACTCTCCACTGCACACTCGCCTCCTTCATCCCTCAGTGACCTAGCCCGACCCTGACTCTCCACTGCACACTCGCCTCCTTCATCCCTCAGTGACCTAGCCCGACCCTGACTCTCCACTGCACACTCGCCTCCTTCATCCCTCAGTGACCTAGCCCGACCCTGACTCTCCACTGCACACTCGCCTCCTTCATCCCTCAGTGACCTAGCCCGACCCTGACTCTCCACTGCACACTCGCCTCCTTCATCCCTCAGTGACCTAGCCCGACCCTGACTCTCCACTGCACACTCGCCTCCTTCATCCCTCAGTGACCTAGCCCGACCCTGACTCTCCACTGCACACTCGCCTCCTTCATCCCTCAGTGACCTAGCCCGACCCTGACTCTCCACTGCACACTCGCCTCCTTCATCCCTCAGTGACCTAGCCCGACCCTGACTCTCCACTGCACACTCGCCTCCTTCATCCCTCAGTGACCTAGCCCGACCCTGACTCTCCACTGCACACTCGCCTCCTTCATCCCTCAGTGACCTAGCCCGACCCTGACTCTCCACTGCACACTCGCCTCCTTCATCCCTCAGTGACCTAGCCCGACCCTGACTCTCCACTGCACACTCGCCTCCTTCATCCCTCAGTGACCTAGCCCGACCCTGACTCTCCACTGCACACTCGCCTCCTTCATCCCTCAGTGACCTAGCCCGACCCTGACTCTCCACTGCACACTCGCCTCCTTCATCCCTCAGTGACCTAGCCCGACCCTGACTCTCCACTGCACACTCGCCTCCTTCATCCCTCAGTGACCTAGCCCGACCCTGACTCTCCACTGCACACTCGCCTCCTTCATCCCTCAGTGACCTAGCCCGACCCTGACTCTCCACTGCACACTCGCCTCCTTCATCCCTCAGTGACCTAGCCCGACCCTGACTCTCCACTGCACACTCGCCTCCTTCATCCCTCAGTGACCTAGCCCGACCCTGACTCTCCACTGCACACTCGCCTCCTTCATCCCTCAGTGACCTAGCCCGACCCTGACTCTCCACTGCACACTCGCCTCCTTCATCCCTCAGTGACCTAGCCCTACCCTGACTCTCCACTGCACACTCGCCTCCTTCATCCCTCAGTGACCTAGCCCGACCCTGACTCTCCACTGCACACTCGCCTCCTTCATCCCTCAGTGACCTAGCCCGACCCTGACTCTCCACTGCACACTCGCCTCCTTCATCCCTCAGTGACCTAGCCCGACCCTGACTCTCCACTGCACACTCGCCTCCTTCATCCCTCAGTGACCGAGCCCGACCCTGACTCTCCACTGCACACTCGCCTCCTTCATCCCTCAGTGACCTAGCCCGACCCTGACTCTCCACTGCACACTCGCCTCCTTCATCCCTCAGTGACCTAGCCCGACCCTGACTCTCCACTGCACACTCGCCTCCTTCATCCCTCAGTGACCTAGCCCGACCCTGACTCTCCACTGCACACTCGCCTCCTTCATCCCTCAGTGACCTAGCCCGACCCTGACTCTCCACTGCACACTCGCCTCCTTCATCCCTCAGTGACCTAGCCCGACCCTGACTCTCCACTGCACACTCGCCTCCTTCATCCCTCAGTGACCTAGCCCGACCCTGACTCTCCACTGCACACTCGCCTCCTTCATCCCTCAGTGACCTAGCCCGACCCTGACTCTCCACTGCACACTCGCCTCCTTCATCCCTCAGTGACCTAGCCCGACCCTGACTCTCCACTGCACACTCGCCTCCTTCATCCCTCAGTGACCTAGCCCGACCCTGACTCTCCACTGCACACTCGCCTCCTTCATCCCTCAGTGACCTAGCCCGACCCTGACTCTCCACTGCACACTCGCCTCCTTCATCCCTCAGTGACCTAGCCCGACCCTGACTCTCCACTGCACACTCGCCTCCTTCATCCCTCAGTGACCTAGCCCGACCCTGACTCTCCACTGCACACTCGCCTCCTTCATCCCTCAGTGACCTAGCCCGACCCTGACTCTCCACTGCACACTCGCCTCCTTCATCCCTCAGTGACCTAGCCCTACCCTGACTCTCCACTGCACACTCGCCTCCTTCATCCCTCAGTGACCTAGCCCGACCCTGACTCTCCACTGCACACTCGCCTCCTTCATCCCTCAGTGACCTAGCCCGACCCTGACTCTCCACTGCACACTCGCCTCCTTCATCCCTCAGTGACCTAGCCCGACCCTGACTCTCCACTGCACACTCGCCTCCTTCATCCCTCAGTGACCTAGCCCGACCCTGACTCTCCACTGCACACTCGCCTCCTTCATCCCTCAGTGACCTAGCCCGACCCTGACTCTCCACTGCACACTCGCCTCCTTCATCCCTCAGTGACCTAGCCCGACCCTGACTCTCCACTGCACACTCGCCTCCTTCATCCCTCAGTGACCTAGCCCGACCCTGACTCTCCACTGCACACTCGCCTCCTTCATCCCTCAGTGACCTAGCCCGACCCTGACTCTCCACTGCACACTCGCCTCCTTCATCCCTCAGTGACCTAGCCCTACCCTGACTCTCCACTGCACACTCGCCTCCTTCATCCCTCAGTGACCTAGCCCGACCCTGACTCTCCACTGCACACTCGCCTCCTTCATCCCTCAGTGACCTAGCCCGACCCTGACTCTCCACTGCACACTCGCCTCCTTCATCCCTCAGTGACCTAGCCCGACCCTGACTCTCCACTGCACACTCGCCTCCTTCATCCCTCAGTGACCTAGCCCGACCCTGACTCTCCACTGCACACTCGCCTCCTTCATCCCTCAGTGACCTAGCCCGACCCTGACTCTCCACTGCACACTCGCCTCCTTCATCCCTCAGTGACCTAGCCCGACCCTGACTCTCCACTGCACACTCGCCTCCTTCATCCCTCAGTGACCTAGCCCGACCCTGACTCTCCACTGCACACTCGCCTCCTTCATCCCTCAGTGACCTAGCCCGACCCTGACTCTCCACTGCACACTCGCCTCCTTCATCCCTCAGTGACCTAGCCCGACCCTGACTCTCCACTGCACACTCGCCTCCTTCATCCCTCAGTGACCTAGCCCGACCCTGACTCTCCACTGCACACTCGCCTCCTTCATCCCTCAGTGACCTAGCCCGACCCTGACTCTCCACTGCACACTCGCCTCCTTCATCCCTCAGTGACCTAGCCCGACCCTGACTCTCCACTGCACACTCGCCTCCTTCATCCCTCAGTGACCTAGCCCGACCCTGACTCTCCACTGCACACTCGCCTCCTTCATCCCTCAGTGACCTAGCCCGACCCTGACTCTCCACTGCACACTCGCCTCCTTCATCCCTCAGTGACCTAGCCCGACCCTGACTCTCCACTGCACACTCGCCTCCTTCATCCCTCAGTGACCTAGCCCGACCCTGACTCTCCACTGCACACTCGCCTCCTTCATCCCTCAGTGACCTAGCCCGACCCTGACTCTCCACTGCACACTCGCCTCCTTCATCCCTCAGTGACCTAGCCCGACCCTGACTCTCCACTGCACACTCGCCTCCTTCATCCCTCAGTGACCTAGCCCGACCCTGACTCTCCACTGCACACTCGCCTCCTTCATCCCTCAGTGACCTAGCCCGACCCTGACTCTCCACTGCACACTCGCCTCCTTCATCCCTCAGTGACCTAGCCCGACCCTGACTCTCCACTGCACACTCGCCTCCTTCATCCCTCAGTGACCTAGCCCGACCCTGACTCTCCACTGCACACTCGCCTCCTTCATCCCTCAGTGACCTAGCCCGACCCTGACTCTCCACTGCACACTCGCCTCCTTCATCCCTCAGTGACCTAGCCCGACCCTGACTCTCCACTGCACACTCGCCTCCTTCATCCCTCAGTGACCTAGCCCGACCCTGACTCTCCACTGCACACTCGCCTCCTTCATCCCTCAGTGACCTAGCCCGACCCTGACTCTCCACTGCACACTCGCCTCCTTCATCCCTCAGTGACCTAGCCCTACCCTGACTCTCCACTGCACACTCGCCTCCTTCATCCCTCAGTGACCTAGCCCGACCCTGACTCTCCACTGCACACTCGCCTCCTTCATCCCTCAGTGACCTAGCCCGACCCTGACTCTCCACTGCACACTCGCCTCCTTCATCCCTCAGTGACCTAGCCCGACCCTGACTCTCCACTGCACACTCGCCTCCTTCATCCCTCAGTGACCTAGCCCGACCCTGACTCTCCACTGCACACTCGCCTCCTTCATCCCTCAGTGACCTAGCCCTACCCTGACTCTCCACTGCACACTCGCCTCCTTCATCCCTCAGTGACCTAGCCCGACCCTGACTCTCCACTGCACACTCGCCTCCTTCATCCCTCAGTGACCTAGCCCGACCCTGACTCTCCACTGCACACTCGCCTCCTTCATCCCTCAGTGACCTAGCCCTACCCTGACTCTCCACTGCACACTCGCCTCCTTCATCCCTCAGTGACCTAGCCCGACCCTGACTCTCCACTGCACACTCGCCTCCTTCATCCCTCAGTGACCTAGCCCGACCCTGACTCTCCACTGCACACTCGCCTCCTTCATCCCTCAGTGACCTAGCCCGACCCTGACTCTCCACTGCACACTCGCCTCCTTCATCCCTCAGTGACCTAGCCCGACCCTGACTCTCCACTGCACACTCGCCTCCTTCATCCCTCAGTGACCTAGCCCGACCCTGACTCTCCACTGCACACTCGCCTCCTTCATCCCTCAGTGACCTAGCCCGACCCTGACTCTCCACTGCACACTCGCCTCCTTCATCCCTCAGTGACCTAGCCCGACCCTGACTCTCCACTGCACACTCGCCTCCTTCATCCCTCAGTGACCTAGCCCGACCCTGACTCTCCACTGCACACTCGCCTCCTTCATCCCTCAGTGACCTAGCCCGACCCTGACTCTCCACTGCACACTCGCCTCCTTCATCCCTCAGTGACCTAGCCCGACCCTGACTCTCCACTGCACACTCGCCTCCTTCATCCCTCAGTGACCTAGCCCTACCCTGACTCTCCACTGCACACTCGCCTCCTTCATCCCTCAGTGACCTAGCCCGACCCTGACTCTCCACTGCACACTCGCCTCCTTCATCCCTCAGTGACCTAGCCCGACCCTGACTCTCCACTGCACACTCGCCTCCTTCATCCCTCAGTGACCTAGCCCGACCCTGACTCTCCACTGCACACTCGCCTCCTTCATCCCTCAGTGACCTAGCCCGACCCTGACTCTCCACTGCACACTCGCCTCCTTCATCCCTCAGTGACCTAGCCCGACCCTGACTCTCCACTGCACACTCGCCTCCTTCATCCCTCAGTGACCTAGCCCGACCCTGACTCTCCACTGCACACTCGCCTCCTTCATCCCTCAGTGACCTAGCCCGACCCTGACTCTCCACTGCACACTCGCCTCCTTCATCCCTCAGTGACCTAGCCCGACCCTGACTCTCCACTGCACACTCGCCTCCTTCATCCCTCAGTGACCTAGCCCGACCCTGACTCTCCACTGCACACTCGCCTCCTTCATCCCTCAGTGACCTAGCCCGACCCTGACTCTCCACTGCACACTCGCCTCCTTCATCCCTCAGTGACCTAGCCCGACCCTGACTCTCCACTGCACACTCGCCTCCTTCATCCCTCAGTGACCGAGCCCGACCCTGACTCTCCACTGCACACTCGCCTCCTTCATCCCTCAGTGACCTAGCCCGACCCTGACTCTCCACTGCACACTCGCCTCCTTCATCCCTCAGTGACCTAGCCCGACCCTGACTCTCCACTGCACACTCGCCTCCTTCATCCCTCAGTGACCTAGCCCGACCCTGACTCTCCACTGCACACTCGCCTCCTTCATCCCTCAGTGACCTAGCCCGACCCTGACTCTCCACTGCACACTCGCCTCCTTCATCCCTCAGTGACCTAGCCCGACCCTGACTCTCCACTGCACACTCGCCTCCTTCATCCCTCAGTGACCTAGCCCGACCCTGACTCTCCACTGCACACTCGCCTCCTTCATCCCTCAGTGACCTAGCCCGACCCTGACTCTCCACTGCACACTCGCCTCCTTCATCCCTCAGTGACCTAGCCCGACCCTGACTCTCCACTGCACACTCGCCTCCTTCATCCCTCAGTGACCTAGCCCGACCCTGACTCTCCACTGCACACTCGCCTCCTTCATCCCTCAGTGACCTAGCCCGACCCTGACTCTCCACTGCACACTCGCCTCCTTCATCCCTCAGTGACCTAGCCCGACCCTGACTCTCCACTGCACACTCGCCTCCTTCATCCCTCAGTGACCTAGCCCGACCCTGACTCTCCACTGCACACTCGCCTCCTTCATCCCTCAGTGACCTAGCCCGACCCTGACTCTCCACTGCACACTCGCCTCCTTCATCCCTCAGTGACCGAGCCCGACCCTGACTCTCCACTGCACACTCGCCTCCTTCATCCCTCAGTGACCGAGCCCGACCCTGACTCTCCACTGCACACTCGCCTCCTTCATCCCTCAGTGACCTAGCCCTACCCTGACTCTCCACTGCACACTCGCCTCCTTCATCCCTCAGTGACCGAGCCCGACCCTGACTCTCCACTGCACACTCGCCTCCTTCATCCCTCAGTGACCTAGCCCGACCCTGACTCTCCACTGCACACTCGCCTCCTTCATCCCTCAGTGACCTAGCCCGACCCTGACTCTCCACTGCACACTCGCCTCCTTCATCCCTCAGTGACCTAGCCCGACCCTGACTCTCCACTGCACACTCGCCTCCTTCATCCCTCAGTGACCTAGCCCGACCCTGACTCTCCACTGCACACTCGCCTCCTTCATCCCTCAGTGACCTAGCCCGACCCTGACTCTCCACTGCACACTCGCCTCCTTCATCCCTCAGTGACCTAGCCCGACCCTGACTCTCCACTGCACACTCGCCTCCTTCATCCCTCAGTGACCTAGCCCGACCCTGACTCTCCACTGCACACTCGCCTCCTTCATCCCTCAGTGACCTAGCCCGACCCTGACTCTCCACTGCACACTCGCCTCCTTCATCCCTCAGTGACCTAGCCCGACCCTGACTCTCCACTGCACACTCGCCTCCTTCATCCCTCAGTGACCTAGCCCGACCCTGACTCTCCACTGCACACTCGCCTCCTTCATCCCTCAGTGACCTAGCCCGACCCTGACTCTCCACTGCACACTCGCCTCCTTCATCCCTCAGTGACCTAGCCCTACCCTGACTCTCCACTGCACACTCGCCTCCTTCATCCCTCAGTGACCTAGCCCTACCCTGACTCTCCACTGCACACTCGCCTCCTTCATCCCTCAGTGACCTAGCCCGACCCTGACTCTCCACTGCACACTCGCCTCCTTCATCCCTCAGTGACCTAGCCCGACCCTGACTCTCCACTGCACACTCGCCTCCTTCATCCCTCAGTGACCTAGCCCGACCCTGACTCTCCACTGCACACTCGCCTCCTTCATCCCTCAGTGACCTAGCCCGACCCTGACTCTCCACTGCACACTCGCCTCCTTCATCCCTCAGTGACCTAGCCCGACCCTGACTCTCCACTGCACACTCGCCTCCTTCATCCCTCAGTGACCTAGCCCGACCCTGACTCTCCACTGCACACTCGCCTCCTTCATCCCTCAGTGACCTAGCCCGACCCTGACTCTCCACTGCACACTCGCCTCCTTCATCCCTCAGTGACCTAGCCCGACCCTGACTCTCCACTGCACACTCGCCTCCTTCATCCCTCAGTGACCTAGCCCGACCCTGACTCTCCACTGCACACTCGCCTCCTTCATCCCTCAGTGACCTAGCCCGACCCTGACTCTCCACTGCACACTCGCCTCCTTCATCCCTCAGTGACCTAGCCCGACCCTGACTCTCCACTGCACACTCGCCTCCTTCATCCCTCAGTGACCTAGCCCGACCCTGACTCTCCACTGCACACTCGCCTCCTTCATCCCTCAGTGACCTAGCCCTACCCTGACTCTCCACTGCACACTCGCCTCCTTCATCCCTCAGTGACCTAGCCCGACCCTGACTCTCCACTGCACACTCGCCTCCTTCATCCCTCAGTGACCTAGCCCGACCCTGACTCTCCACTGCACACTCGCCTCCTTCATCCCTCAGTGACCTAGCCCGACCCTGACTCTCCACTGCACACTCGCCTCCTTCATCCCTCAGTGACCTAGCCCGACCCTGACTCTCCACTGCACACTCGCCTCCTTCATCCCTCAGTGACCTAGCCCGACCCTGACTCTCCACTGCACACTCGCCTCCTTCATCCCTCAGTGACCTAGCCCGACCCTGACTCTCCACTGCACACTCGCCTCCTTCATCCCTCAGTGACCTAGCCCGACCCTGACTCTCCACTGCACACTCGCCTCCTTCATCCCTCAGTGACCTAGCCCGACCCTGACTCTCCACTGCACACTCGCCTCCTTCATCCCTCAGTGACCTAGCCCGACCCTGACTCTCCACTGCACACTCGCCTCCTTCATCCCTCAGTGACCTAGCCCGACCCTGACTCTCCACTGCACACTCGCCTCCTTCATCCCTCAGTGACCTAGCCCGACCCTGACTCTCCACTGCACACTCGCCTCCTTCATCCCTCAGTGACCTAGCCCGACCCTGACTCTCCACTGCACACTCGCCTCCTTCATCCCTCAGTGACCTAGCCCGACCCTGACTCTCCACTGCACACTCGCCTCCTTCATCCCTCAGTGACCTAGCCCGACCCTGACTCTCCACTGCACACTC